>SNQJ01S0019501.1:113917-133749 GCA_010110895.2 Picea sitchensis | reverse complement strand
AACCATGTGATTACATGTGTTGAAGTCGAACATGGAAGAAACCACTTGATTACCGGTCGTTGATGTAACCGTTAACAATCGCGAGGGAAATCACCATTGATGTCAATGACTCCCAAGGTACTATAGTACAATCCATCGACTGTGAATAAATGAGTTGATGTCGAACAATCGATGGAATCTTTCAATCAGGGTTCAATGATGTAAACCCATTGTCGAAAGCGAGGAAACTTGCCATTGAGGCATGCAAGCTCCAAGGTACTAAATAATTTCTAAGTCTTGATCCCGGATAATGAGTTGAAGTCAACGGAACAAGACTCATCACAGGAGGGCCTTGATGTATCCCCCATCAATGACACGAAATAAGTAACTGAGTTTGAAAATGAAACAGAGCATGTGGAAATTGGACTGGACACAGGGAAGGCCGACACAAAGAGAATGGACAACTGCAGATGGCAGACTCAATATAGGTTTCAGATAGACTTCTCTTGAACATATGAACGATACGACCAATGATTTGGCAGCATTGACTAAAAAATGACACATGGAATGACCTTGTAACCAATTGAAAGAGAGACAAATAGATTTCCCAATCCGACTTCAAATGATGAATATGGGGTGTCATGTTCAAGAGCGACTCTTACTACCAATTAATACGAAGATGAAACATATCCCTTTCTCAAATTCCCCCCCACCATTACTAGCAAGTACCTCTTTATTTTTACGCAAGCTTGAACAGGATCACATATGCTTGTTGATATAAGCTCATCCTTCGGAGTATTTTTAACGAACCCTAAGAAGGAGTGGTTCGGTCCCATCACGGGTCTGTCAATGTTTGTTTAACGAGTCCAGAGATAGTAAACTCGAAGGTTTTTCAATATTATAGAGTTTGGAAAAACACTTAAAAGAGAATTCTGTCAGTTCCTTTTTCGTAATATAGTCTGCACGAAACCGAAAAAGAGATAAATTATCACTCACCAGACGCATACTTCAAATACTTTAACGAGCGTGAAAATAGCAGGGTCGCTCGGTGATCTTTTCATGTTTAGAGAGTCTGAAAAGAGCTTAAAGAGGACTCCATGGGGGTTCCTTTTTCGTATAACCACTGCAAGCCCGAAAAAGTGATAAAAGGATGCTCGATCACGTTCTTATGTTTATTACGAGTGCAAGAACGGACAAAAAGACACTTGAGGTTTTTATGTAAAAACCCTAAAAAACAATCAAAATCACTCCATAACTGAGAAAAATGTGTCCATATCCTTTTCGTAATCATCAATGTTTCACACCTGTAGGTCATAACACTCATTTTCACATTAGTCATTAGGTTTAAATAAATGAATAAACATAAAAACCCAAGTTTGATATAGTAAAAAGTAATTAAAATGGGTAACTAACCAATTTTACCATATCATTCCATGTTTTTACCATTGAGTGCCAAAAAACCCTCACTTTACCCTTTACATTCGGTGTCGATTTCCGGGAGATACGGGAGACTATTTGACGTGCCGTCAGTAGCAACTTGGTAAGTTCTTCATTCCTGATATTTTCATGGTTTAAAATATTCATTTCATTGGTTGAAAGTTCAGTTTTAAATTAGTTTTTTGAGCCCTATATGCGTGGAGGCATTCTCGCAGGTGGACCATACGAGACCTGCGAGAATGAATCGTTCTCGCAGGTGGGCCTTAAGCCGCCTGCGAGAAGTTCGCACTGTGCATAGTATGGCACCTGCAAACAACGCAGAACTCAAAATTTTTTGCAACGTTTAGCCAATGGACAAGATTTATCTCATGAATAAGATCACTAATCATGTTTGTATGTTTCTTATGCAGGTAAATAGCCACAATCATGGTGCTTGAGTGGCGGGAACAATAACACGAGGAAGATAATGCAAATGCTGAAAATAATCCTCCCACCATTGTCGCATTAAGAGATTGTGGTCTCTTAAAATACTTCTGTATCCTGGGCATGAGAGCCCAAGTTCGATTGTTGGAATATCTAGTCCGAATGTGGGATCTGGACCAACAAGTTTTCATTGTGGGAGCTCATACTTTAACCATTGACATCGAGGACATATATTTCTTGACCGGATTATCCAAGCGTGGGTCCTATGTTAGTTTGACCGGCAGCAGAGCAAGCGGGTTGAAAATGAGTGAATATTGCAACCAATACTGTGTACCTGAGGCCGAAAGAAAGAAAGGGAAAGTGGCAATCTGGGGAGTAACTGACTTGACTCTCCGCACTATTCTCTTTACAATTGCTCGGATGGCTGGAAGTGTCGCTCCCCATATGGATTTGTAGAGCTATTTCCAGTACACCATCGAGTGTATTGAGCCCCGGGTATTTAATTGGGCTGATGCAGTATTGCGCAATATCAAAAAACAACTGACCAAGTGTAGGTGGGGAGATCTAAAATAGTTTGGATATGGATGTTTGTTAGTGTCTTTATTCCTAGAGAGAGTCCCCGTGTTCAGACTACAGGCTGAGTGGGCCTTTCCGGGTCCTAAGGATCCGAGGATTTTGCGATGGTGTCGGCTTATTGCCTGGCACGTGGCAGGACCCATCGTCAAATATGACGATATCTTCTTCGATTGGTTGAAAAACCAGATGTTGATGGTGGATGACTATGCCTATGCCGGGTTGGATTTCCAAGGAGATCCAGATCTAGCCCTACCTGAGGACACTCAGTGGGGAGACCTCGATAAGAAAACACAAATTTTCTCTTTTAAAAAGTTTTTGTATTTTAATCATATTAAATGTTTTTTTTTATCTATTTATCCGAAGATTAATACCAAAATGTTTGTTGGCAACACAGATGTTGGACCATATAAACCGGCTGGCAGTTCTCCTATCCAGCGACGAGGAGAAGCAGCAGCAGTATTACCCCAGTATGTCGAAGATTACCAGGTTGCGGAGCAGAACTTAGAGGGTCTTACGGTAGACATTCCAGATATGACTCTGGAAGAGATTCCACGACGCGATCAGCGTCACACTGTAGGGGTGTCAGCAACCATGGGTTGACTGCTTCACAGAGTAGCTAGGGTAGTAATGTGTTACCGTGAACGTCATCCATGCCGTCACCTTGTAGAGGCTATAAGCTTCCATTTTTGATATTTTGGTCTTCGGACAAACTTTTGTAAAAACAACAAACTATTTTGACCGTTATATATACATGGCTTCTACCGACTTACTTTACATTGTGTGAATTTTAATGTGTTCGATTTATAAATGATTCAAATGCCTGTCCAATAAATAATTAGCTAATGCATCTGTTAATGTATTAAGACTTCTAGGAATATGCTGATATTCAATGTGATCAAAATATCGTTCCAAGAGGCGAATTCGCAAATACACTCATAATAAAGTAGGACTTCGAATAGAGTAGACATTACTTAGTTGTAGTACCACCAGCTGCGAGTCGAGTCATACAACCAAATGATGTATTCCAAGTGAGATAGCATCAAACAATAATTCAACGACGACGCTATACTCGGCAATGTTGTTGGTTGCATGGCCAAGACATACACCTCGTAAAGATATAAGTTCGTTGGTTGGGGCATAGATTGCCCATGCAGTGGTAGCAAAGTTTCGAGTACTACGGCTAACACCGTCAGCAAAGCCAATATAGGGTAGCGAAAACTCTGACATCTGACAATCAAACACAACGTCACATAAGGGCAGAGACCAGATAACGTCAAAAGCAAACCAAAGTAACACATGCAAAGTATGATACATAAAATACAGGTATTTGTGCACAAATGAATTATGCATAATACTTCTTCAAGTACAGCCCATTCCTAGGTTCACTTAAAGGTATACCATCATAATCAACTAGCTCATACGCTCCTTTTTCTAAAACTCGACTAACAATGTAAGGACCACGCCTCATAGGTTCGAATTTCCTGGCTCCTAAGACATCTTTATCCTGTTCATACAGAAGAACAAGATCGACTTCAGAGAACACGCGAGGCTTGACATGCTTGTCATACTGCGCCTTGACACCTTTCTTCTGGGCTTCTATTACAAGAGTGGCGTCACGTCTAGTTTCGTCTAATCGCATCAAATACAATAGACACTCTTCTTCAATGGAAGTGTTAGGTAAGAGTTCGACAACTAGCTTCAGAGAAGGTATCTCACATTCTATTGGGAGAATGGCTTCCATGCCATAGACTAATCGAAAGGGTGTAAACCCAGTGGTGGATTTAACAGATGCCTGATATTCCCACAATGCCGAAAACAACATTGTGTGCCAGTTGTTTTTATGGATTCCTATCATCCGTCGAAGCATTGTTATAAGAACTTTGTTGATTGCTTCGATGTGTCCATTAGCTTGCGGATAATAGGGTGTTGAGTTATCATGACGAAGACCCAACTTTTCTGTAAGTTCAAACATCATAAAATTCCTAAAATGACTACCGTGATCAGTAACGATAGCTTGAGGGACACCAAAATGAGCTATGACATGGTTGAAAAGAAAGAACGCTGCAGTCTTTCCAGTATTATCGAAGGTCGGCATCGCCTCGGCCCATTTAGTAAAATAATCAACTGCTACAATGATGTAAACATGCCCCCCAACCGAGTGAGGGTGACATGTCATGAAATCAATGCCCCATTTTGCAAAAGGACCAACTGAGACTACAGGATGAAAGGGAGCAGGATTCGACCGAATCTTCTGATTGTAGGTCTGGCAGACATGACACTTCTGAACAGCAGCAATACAGTCATTGAACAAGGAAGGCCAAAAATATCCTGCGCGTAAGATCTTCTGGGTAGTAGCATACCCAGACATATGACCACCACATGCTCCAGAATGGTAGTCATTCAAAGCTTTCTCGGCTTCGTCAAAAGTCAAACAACGTCGAAACACAAAATCAATTCCCCGACGGTAAAGAGTATTCCCAAGGATAATGTATTGACGTTCTTGATAATGAACATGACGTCGTTCATTACTAGACAAGGCATGCCAGAAAGTTTGGGTTTGGAGATATACAATGATATCTCCATACCAAAGATCGTCAGTGTTTATGAGGAAAATAGATTCATCAGGCAATGAATCTACTGCTACATTTTCCATGGCAGAGTGGGGGAAATCACATATCAGTTCAGCGAAAACCAAGGATTTCTTAGACGTGGCACGATCGAATTCCAAGTCGAACTCCTGGAGAATGACAATCCATTTGGAGTACTTGCCCCCTAGAAATTGACGAGTCAAAATGTGTTGCATGGGGTTGCAATGTGAAATCACTGTAGTTATCCTAGAAAGGATATAATGCCGAAAGCGTTGAACAGAATGAACGACAGCCAAGGCCAGTGTCTCAACATGTTGGTACTTGATTTCCGTTGATGATAGACTTCTACTCAAGTAATAAATAACATGTTCATCATGCGCATCATCCTCTTGAACTAGAACCATGCCGATGGTATACTCGGAGGCAGCAAGATAAAGAAAGTAATCACGACTATAATATGGAGGAAAGAGAAGCGGTGCATGGGTGAGGGATAACTTTAAATCTTCAAAAGAATTGTTGGCAATAGAATCCCACACGAACTCAGAATCTTTCTTTAATAGCCGGGTGAAACCACGAGTAATCTCGGTGTAATTAGGAATGAAACGATGAAGAAAGTTTTCTTTCCCCTGCAAACTTTGTAACTGGCGCAGTGAAGAGGGAGGAGGAAGATTGAGAGTCGCCTCAACCTTAATAGGATCGACTTGGATCCCTTGACGTGAAAGAATGAAACCAAAAAGACGGCCAGATTCTACGCAAAAGACACATTTGTGAGGATTTAAACGAATGCGATAGAACCGACAACGAACGAAAATTGCTTGGAGATGAGTGGGGTGATTGACTCGACGTAAAGAATGAGCTGGAAAATCATCCAAATAAGGTTGGAAGATATGCTTTATATCGTGAAACGCATAAGACATAGCACGTTGAAATGTAGCGCCCGCGTTCTTAATACCGAAGGGAAGTTTTCTATAGGCAAAAGTACCCCAAGGACAAATAAAAACGGTTTTATGCTGGTCCTTAGGAGCGATGTTAATCTGATTATAGCTGGAGAATCCATCCATAAGAGAAAATATTTCACTGCCAGCACAGTCATCGACGATCTGGTCGACGAAAGGGGTTGGAAAGTTGTCCTTCGGACAGGCTTTGTTAATATCCCGATAATCAACACAAACACGTATACTACCACCTTTCTTATCAATCGGTACAGGGTTGGAAACCCATTCTGTCAGAGCCACGGGATAAATAAAACCGGCTTTAAGAAGTTTTTCAACCTCAAGCTTGATAGCTGCCGCTTTGCGTGGGTGGACCGGACGAAGGCGCTGTCGGACTAGTTTAGCTCCAGGGTATGTCTTTATCTCATGTACAACAATAGCAGGGTCGATACCAGGCATCTCTTCGTAGCTCCAGGCGAAGATATCACGAAATTATTTAAACAGGGAAGTATAGGCGACAATCTCGTCCGGAGAACACGAAGCTCCAATGTGAACATTTTCAACTATCCCAGGTTTAACTGATATGTCAATAGGAATCGTGGGAGAAATATTACTGAGGTTCCCTTCGGCAAACACATCTTGTGTAGATCCGGGAACGGTCGATATGACCACAATGGTCGACGGAATCGAAATCCGTTGGTAGTTCTCTAGAGTGTGTTGTTCCAGAAACAATATGGAATGATGATGTCCATCGTCCCAAGGGGTGTCCTCCATGATGGACACGATCATCTCGTCAGTGGGAAAGATGACAAGGAATGGATCAGGAGATAACTCATCTAAAGAAAACGTAGAAGGTGTTGCCGATTGAATCGTGTGATAAGCAGACTCAACCGGACTTAACGGCATGACCTCGCCAAAATGAGTATGATCTCCAGGGTCAGGGACTACCCAAGGGTCAGAAGACACAGGCAGTTCATGAGGTACAGCGGAAATCATATTAATAGAAGCGACTGACAGGTGTGGAATATCGGGTGGTGGTGGTATGGAAAAAGTACCCATTAACGAAGAGTCTTTCAAAAGACCGACACCAACATTCTCGTAACCCAGTGGGGTTTTAGCTATAAACGACACGTTTCCAGTACGAGTATCAGAGTTAAAGAAGGTAAGTTGGTCAACAGTAACTACCTTTCCTTGGTGACGAAAACGTACTACATGGAAAAGTGTTGACACAACAACACGCATGGAATAGACCCAGCTACGACCAAGGAGAAGATTATAATCTAAGGGAGCGTCGAAAACTTCCACTTCAACTTGGACTGTCTTACCTTCTAGAGTAATGGGTAGCGATGGAAGAACATCGTAAGGCTTAAAACCAAAGCCATTAGAGGCTTTCAAAGTATTTTGTGATTCGGTTAAAGGAGGAGAGCCAATGGCTTTCCAAAAAGCAAGAGACATTACACACGTAGAAGCACCCTCATCTATAACAGTTCGACAAATATTCTTGTTGGCAACAACAACTTGTATTTGAAACGTAAGCTGAGGGGGTAACCTTGGAATATGATCTTCCAAGTCAAAGACTATCAAATTCGTATCTGTAGGATCAATTCCACCTATAGATTTCAACAGAGCCCTTCGTTGTGCAGGACAAGACTGAAGGACTTCAAGGGCAGACATCGTTGAAGGTGCTTGGGCCAGATCTTCGACAATGTTGTAGTTCTGGGCCGCACGGGCATGAGGATTGAAAGTCGATTTCTTAACGACAGCTTTCGGGGGTGGTCGCAGAACTGTATCAAGGCTCGGTCGTTCGAGATGAATATGACCATTCGTAGGAGGAGTTGGTGGAGAGGGCTGGACCAAAGTAGGAGGTGTATCATCAACCTTCTCCTTAGACGGAGTATAGTCTTTGGCTCTAGTCGCGAGTGCAACGTTATTCTGTTTAGAATCACCAATGCACATCAACACATATGATGTCGTGGCAGTGGAGGGTTGATCATGAATGACAAACTGAGCCTGTTGTTGAGACGGGAAGGGTTGGGACAAGACGGCCAACGTAAAAGGTTTGGGCGTTCCTTGAAGGAACTTAGTAACTTCGGCACGTCGTGGACAATCCTTCATGTAGTGATCGTCACCACAGATAAGGCAAGGGTATCGTGGTTTGCGCTTATCTCGATCTTCAACATGAGTGTTTTTTGGCTGCTCTGTCTGATTATTGTTTTTACCCTCCTTATTCTTTCCTCTCCCTTTCTTAGATTGATTCTTACCAGTCGGGGTAGATTGAACAATGTTCACTTCAGAAGTTTTACCGGCGGGAGGAGCAGGAGACGGAGCATTTTGAAAATTAGAAGATGTAGATTTAGGGGTTGTACTTGAAACATAGTGTTGGTGGGTATGGGTAGTACCAATCACACCATCAGCTGCATGTGAGGCAGCTGGAGTAGTTGAAGTGCTGGAAGTACCAGGACGAGGTAATTCAGGTAGCAAGTTGTAAAGTGTTCCCGTTTGCAAATAAATGAGATCAAGATATTGAGAACGACTGATCGCCTGCTACTTCGTAACAACACTGCCCATAGAAATGTCTTTACCAATTTCGTTCACAAAGGATTTCGTAAACTATTCGGCCAGTCACTGATCAGGGAGTTCAAGTTTAATGAGACGACGCCTCCTTTGCCACTCATGAATATGATCTGATATATGAGTGCCTTTAGTTTGTTTGAAAGAAGTCAAAATCTTAGTCCCAGTATCATAACGGATTGGCAACTGGTAATGTGTAAGAAAATCCATAGCTAGGGTGTTGAAATCAGAAAAGAAACCTCGTGGCAATTCAATATACCACTTCGTAGCAGCACCAGTAAGGGTTCGTTGAAAAAGACAAAGACGAATGGAGTCATCCATCAACGAGTTGGACGAACACCATAAATGAAAAGTCATGACATGATTATTTGGGTCCTCTCCCACTTTGCCGTCGAATTTAGGAATATCCGATGGAAGCTTGGCAGGAATAGCAGGCCATTGGGGAGAGTGACGAATAGGATCATTGAGAATCCTAGACAAGTCTGGCAAATCCAAAGTAGCAAGAAAAGGTAACTGTTGGTTTACTTGCAGGTACTGATGACTTTGGGGTGGAAGCCCTGTCGGTAAACCAGTAGGACCATAAGCAGTCTTCCCATAGAGAGAAGACCCTGTCGGATTCGGTGGAGGCTGGATAGGATAGTAACCCCAAGGATTGTGACCTTGAGTTTGAGTAGGGACCTGAGGTTGAGTAGTTTGACCCGAACCCCAAATAGGATTAGTTATACCTGGATATGGTTGACCTACAGTAGGGACAGTTTGCTGCCCCCCAGTACTTTCAGGAAAGTTTTGTAGAAGGTGAGTCCAATACTGGGCCAAGTCAGGAGGTATATTTTGTCCAAAAGGTGAGGTTGGTCCCCCTATGGTAGGTATGGTTCCACCCAGAAGTTGTGTGCTAACCGTAGGTTGTGTAGTAACTGTGTTTAGTCCAGGAAAAGGAAAAGGAACCGTACCACTCTGTCCACCAATATGAATCTGCAAGTTGGAAGCAACAGTCGGGATAGTGCCACTAGGATTAGGAATGCCAGGAGGAAAAGGTGGGAGTGTCGGGATGAAACCGGGAATAGGATGCCCAGGACCTGGAGAACCCGCTGGGGTTTGCGGAGGTGTTGGATTGGAAGCATTCAACAAAGAAGTCAACGCATGATAGTTAGGAGGTAAATTCGGGTTGACCTCGGGCATTCTCTGGGTATTGATAGGAGCAAGAGTAGTTGCGGTAATTCCAGTTTGGACACTTGTAGTATTTGCGAGATGGGCCATCTTGGGAGGGAGAACAAAATGATAAGTGGTAGTCTCTGGCGTAGTTTCTGTCTTGGAAGACACTGGAGGGTTGATTTCATAGACTGGAGATGACTCAGTACAAAACAAGACTCGTCAGAAATCACCTGAGCAAAAAGGATCTTGGCCTACTACACCGAAAGAAGGCCCAACAGTTGATTCAGAAGATATGACAACGGCTTCGCCAGAAGAATTTAATTGCACAAAAGGTAATTCACCATGACGAATGCGATAGTCCTCTCTAGTGTTGGTAATTCAAAAATCTTCTAGAGAGTCAGTTCGTTCTATCTGTGGAAGTGGCGTGGTAACAACTGGAACGTCACTTGTTTCCCCGTGTGGTGGAGTTACCACTGGGACTTCAGTCTGATGGGGATAACCCTCAGGTGTATCGGTAGGCGTTGGTTGAGAATCGTCCAGATGCTCTGGAGATAAACCTTGCATTCTACGTGAACGTAATGGGGGAGCAATTGTAAACAAGTAACAAGCTCCGCGAAGAAATTCTTATGGTCAACTTCGATAAACAAACAACACACACTAGTAAAGAAAATCTAGGAAACAATCACCAAGCAAACAATACCTTCTAACTTCGAAGCCACTAGTTGGTGATGAAATCCAACGTCGCAATAATGAGACAAGAAGGGGTGGGGCTAGGATGGAAAAGTTACGTTGACGACCTGCTTAATGGACTTACACCCTGGTGCAAGCTCCCACACATAATCGTGGGTATACCCTCCAAGGAGTCCGAGTGAGTTTGATCAACGTCGATTCCAGGTACCATGAAGACTTTCCCCTCCACAGTCACCTTGGGTAAGAACCTAGAGAGATAGGCCACTAAGGTCACCACAAACAACAGTACAGTCTGGGGGAACAGTCGTCAGTCCAATCCACATGCAAGGGCAGGGTATCTAGCCCAAAATCAACTCAAAAGGCTTCCACTCATAATTGTGGGTATACCTCGGAGTGACCCCCGTAATATGTGCAATCTCTACACTGATGTCAACAAAGCAGGGTGAGTAACTCTGCCAACACCAATGCGACCTAGTGCTTGACCCTTGTGTTAGAAGGGCTTCCCAGAACAATATGTTGCCAATGGAATTTAACACTCCCTAACTCAAGATGTTATTGTGTGTTTCGAGCTTTTAGAGAGTGTGTCTCTCTTCCTATTCCAAAGCACTAGCCTAGCTAAATGTTGGTGTAAAAGAGCCCTAGAAAAAATTTACTAGATACATTTTAAGATTACGCAATGTTTTTTAAAAGCTGTTGTTTACACAAAGGCAACGGAAGTGAAACTGATGTTGTATGACTCTGACCCAAACAATGCAAGAATGAAAATGAGAAATAACACTTTCGTTCAATGAATCCTATGTATGGGAGAGAGATAATTTTTTTTCCAAATCAACTCTGTACTACAATGCAATGCACAATTTCCTTTCAAATGTCTATACAAACAATCATTAATCAAATGAAAATTCTCTATGTGTTTTTTTCAATACTTCAACAATCTCTAAAATTTGATTTTTCAATGTTTTCTAAAAGACAAAAACAATTTCGTGAAAGAAAACTTATTGTTCACTTTCCAAGAAGAACTCTCACTATGTCAATGAGAATATCAAAATCAAATCAATGAATCAATCCAATAACAACCCAATCAACTCTTTCAACGAAAGCAAAAACAAAGAGCAAACCAATTAGTCTTCTCAATGCAAAGCGGAAAATGACTTTTCAAACTATGAGCAAATGAGAAAAACCAAACACTTAACTCTCAACCAATCACTGGTTCTCAACCAATCAGACACACTAAGCTCTTGAAAGCAGAGAGAATGAATTTGCCAATAAGAGTCAAGAAAAGAAAGTCAAGCTACAAAGGACAAGAAAAACCTTGAAACCCTAAAACTGATCAAGCATGCAAACTAAAGCAAGAGCTATACCAATCACTGATCCAATAAGCCTATCAGAGGTGAATCAACTCATCTGAGCAGTCAAAACTCAATTTCAAAATTTTCAAAAATCTTTCTCGCAGGCAAGCAGTGGTACACAGTGCGAGAAGTTAAGATTCTCGCAGACAACCTTGTAGCAAGGTGCAAGGTGTTCGCACTGGACCCTATGTGCAGGGTACGAACTTGACCAGTTCTCGCAGGCTACAGTTAGACACAGTGTGAGAACTCCTGAACATGACAAATTTTTTGAAGAATGGAGTAAAATTCAAGTAGGCTTCTAGACCCAGAAGGTCTCTCAGGATATCTTGAGGACTCAGAGACTGATAAAACAAGAGAAATGTGAAACTAGAGCAAATGGCCACAGAAAAAATACAAAAAGCCACCAAAAAATGGGATCGTTCCCTAGTGGAGTCGCCAATTTTATTTCAGGATTAATCCGTAAGTGCGGACACAAACCGATCTCCCTAGATCCACCCGGATCTAGAACAAAGCAGGACAGAATAATACTCTTTCCCTAGATTTAGACTAATGAATGGACTAGGAGGGAAGAATCATCAACATACCTTCTGATCGCTTCCATGGGTCTCTGTTGTCCATCTTCGCTCCAACGCTCTCGTACCGTCAATATCACAACAGTACAAACCAATCGAAGTGAAGATAATTCAATACATTCAATAGCTAATCTATACATATGATCAAGGAGTTATGTAATAAAGTGACATTAGCTTTATGGGAAAGGGACATATTACTGTATTAAATTGATAGAAAGTAAGACTTACAACCTGAGCCTTGATGTTGTAGATCTCCTTTCGATGGCTCCTAGCTCTGACACACACACTTTCTCATGCATGAAGAAGTTCAACCACTTTTGATAACCTTGCTGGTGTTCCTAGCTGCTGTAGCATCAGTCCTTCATACAATCTTGCACTAATTCTCCAATAAATGTCTTGCTAATTTGCTTGCTAACCATTTCCATGAGCATTCCCCACAATATATAAGAGAGAATAGATTAGTTACTTGGATAGGAAAGATCCCAAGATATCAGGAAAGCCAGTACTTAGGTGATCATTCGAACGCCAACTCATCCCTCTAGAAGATTCCCTTCTAGAAGGTTCGAGAATTTATCTTTTTCTTTCCTTTAGAAGATGTTCTCACCCTGATAGTTAGGTACAGTGCGAACTTCTCGCACCCTAGCTTAATGCAGCCTATGAGAATCATGCATTCTCGCAGGCAAGTATATAGGTAGCTTGCGAGCCTCCCTTAAAAATATGATTTCTGGAAAGAGACAAATGTAACTTTTCTCAGGAAAGTGTTCTAGTGAAAAGCTTGATTTCTCCATCATCATTACATCAGCATCACAACCAAAATCATGGATAGCACCAAGTCTTCTTGGATTGCATTAACCATTGCTCGGTACTCTTCTTCTGCTGAAGAAAGAGAAATAACCCATTGTTTCTTACAGGCCCAAGTGATAGGTACTGAACGAAAGTTGAAAACATAACCTATAGTAGAATTTCGATCATCAGGGTTTCCTGCCCAATATGAAGCAGTGAAACTAACCAATAAAGGAGTCCCCCCCCGAGCTGTAATGTATACCGACCTGAAATATACCCCAGACATACCAAAGGATCCTTTTAGCTACTTTCCAATGGATTTCATGGGGTGTTTTCATATACTGGGAAACTAGAATAATGTCAAAGGAAAGATCAGGACGGGTACGATTCAAATAGAAGAGGCTACCAACTAATTGATAGTACACAGTGTCATCAACTTTGAGAAAAGTATAGGTGGTAACAAGTTTGACTTCATACTGGAAGGGAGAAGGGGATGGTTTTGAATCTTTCATGTGAAAAGGAAGAAGAAGGTCACTAGCATACTTAGATTGGGAAAGAAAAATTCCTTCCTTGGTTTGCAAAACTTGGAGGCCAAGGAAATAATGCAAATATCCCAAGTCGGTCATTTCAAATTTCTTCTTAATGATAGTTTTCACATGGTTTAAAAGTTTTTGGTCACTACTAGTGAGGATAAGGTCATCAACATAAATAAAAAGGATTAGGAGATTACTCTCTACTTTATTGGTATAGAAAATTGGGTCAGAATGACATCTAGAAAAGATAGTATCAAGAAGAAAGTTTTCCATTTTTGCATACCAATTTCAAGGAGCTTTCTTAAGACCATAAAGATATTTCTTAAGGAACAAAACAACGCTAGAGTCATTCTATAAATAGCCATGAGGTTGTTCCATGTATATTTATTCTTGTGAATTTCCATGCAAGAAGTCGGATTTAAAATCCATCTGATGGACCTCCCATTTATGTGAGGTTTCAAGGGATATATCAAGGTAGATATAATTCATTTTGTCTATAGGGGAAAAGGTTTCATTATAGTCAATTCCATCAACTTGAGAAAACCCTTTGGAAACTAACCAATCCTTGTGTCTTTCAACACTTCCATTCGATGCATACTTAGTTTTGTAGACCCATTTACATATGACAAGTTTTCTTCCTTTCAGAGGAGGTGCAATATCCCAAGTATCATTTTCCATGAAAGAATGATACTCTTCATTCATTATTGTATCCCAATCTGGGTGAATTGAATCTTCTGCAAATTTCTTTGGATCATGAATCTCTAAAACTTGAGCCAAAATAGAAGCGGCTTGCTAGAAATGTAAATGATTCTGATGTAGATTTGAAGTATCAACGACAAGATCATCAACTGCTTCTCGTGTCGAACAGACCCATCTAGGAAGTGGTGGTGTTGATGCAGGTTCATATTCATTGGACTCATATGAAGGAAGGTGAGAAGGAGGAGGTGAATTTTCATCCTCACTATCATCATCTGAAGAAGAAGAAACCAAAATATGACCAGAAGAAGGAACGCACGATGAACATGGCTCGCAGGCCGAATAAGGAAAAAATGTTGAATTAGGTTCGCAGACCAATATATTTTTATCAAATTTAACATCTCTTGGAATAATAATTTCATTTGAATGAGGTTGAATAATTTTGTAACCTTTGACATGTTCAGAATAACCAACAAAAATATACTTCTCACATTTAATCTATAAATATTTTTTTTTCTCATCAGTAATGTAAGCCCATGCTACACTGCCAAATACAGAGAAGTTAATTACATCTAGATTAATTTTATTCCATGCATATTTTGGTGTTTTATTTTTAATATCCTTTATGGGAGTGTGATTTTCTATGTAATTTTCACAATTAATGGCTTCCGTCCAATAATTTAGACTTAATCCCTTCGATTGGATCATACACTTAGCCATTTATTTTAATATGCAATTATTTCTCTCAAAAACACCATTTTGTTGTGGTGTATATTGAACATTGTGTTGCATTTGGATGCCCTGTGCAATGCAATAACTTCTAAAAAATTTGTTCACATATTCACCTCCATTATCTGTTCTTAACCTTTGAAGTTGATGACTGGATTGTTTTTCTACAAGGGCCTTATAGGCCCAAAAATTGTCAAACACTTCACTCTTGAGTTTTAAAAAGTAAACCCAAGTTCATTTGGAAAAGTCATGAATGAAAGTTAAGAAATAATTACACCTAAAAAAAGAAGGAGAAGAAAGTGGACCACACAAGTCATTGTGAACAAGATGCAAAGGGGATGAGGCTTTCCAAGAGTCGTGCTTGTCCAAAATTGTCATGATGATGTTCGCTGAGAACACAACTGACATAAACACTATTTATGCAAGAAACAAGAGGAAGACTAGTCACCATCTATTTATTACATAGTTGTTGCAATGAGCGATGGTTCAAATGACCAAATCACTCATGCCAAAGTTTGCTCAAGTCATCAGAATGAGAAACAAAAATTGATGGAAAATATGATGACCCAAAGTTTTCAAAATTATACAACCTAGTAATATCATCAGTGATTCTAGTTGCAAGAACATTCTTAGGATCTTTTAGATCCTTGATTACAACTTGGTGAGGTGAAAACTCTACCATTTTACCTTCACCTAAATGATTAATTTGATATACTGATAGATGGTTGCAGAAAATACTTGAAACATATAAAACATAATTGAAATGACCATTATCTACCTGAATTGTTCTAGACCCTACAACACTAAGAGATCTATTATCACCAACAAATATTTTCTTGGTGTCACATTCATTTAGAGAACAAAATATGGCTTTATCCTTAGTCATATGATAATATGATCTATAATCATTAATCCACTAACCAAAAGAAGAAGTAGAAGTTGCATTGAAGGAGACACCAAAAGTAGAATGTGCATCTCCATTAGAAGAAGAAGAAAAAGAAGAAAAAGAAGAATCAATATTGATGTTGTGCTTCTYCATCGTTGCTTCTAAAGCTTCCATCTTATTAAAACATTTGGACTCCACATGACCATGTGAAAATTATTCCCTTTTGAAAAAAGACATAAACAGTAAACAAAGAGCCACGTGGAAAGTAAAATTTGGTCCACGTGGTGATGCCTCTATTAATAACCTTAGTTTTACAAATAAGTTGCTTATGAAGTGACCCACTTTTATAGAATAAGAGGGGGCTCACTTTTACAATGAAGTTACTTTATAAATGAAAGTTGCATGCAAAATAAATAACTTAAAATAAAATATTAAAGCTACTTATAGTGATTCACTTTTATAATTTAAGTGAAATACACTTTACAATGGATGCATGATTTTTTTCAATAAAAGTAACAAAAAAAAGACTTGAACTCAAGACCTCTTACCTAATAAAGCAACTTCTAACCAAGTGAGATAGTGAAAAACATATTATACTATTTAGAAGGAGTATAGGGGGTGTTGTTGTTGTTGACAACCTTAGAGAGCGTTCACATAAAAAAATATTTTCACAGAAGAAATTTTTTTTCCTTCTCGATGACATCAAGCGTTAGATCTTGGTTAGATTACCCAGAAAATGAAATTTTTTCCTCTATTTTTGATTTACCGAGATCAAACAGATTGCACGACAAAGAACATACATAGATAAGAAAACCCTTTCCACTATGTTTTTGTTTTGCCGAGATTACAGAGATCATAGGGAAAAAGAACACATAGATCGAAAGGAGTAGAAACCTAGAAATAAAAAATATAAACCAAAATAAAACCGAAATATTACCTCTACAAACATTTAAAAGGGTGTATCCAGGCTTTATACCTCTGAATCTCACTGAAATGGCCATATCTTTGGAGAAAAGAAACATTTTAGAGTGAAAATAAAGGCGTTCTTAATTAAAATGAGTGCTCCAAATGCAATGGAATCATCCTCCCAACCTAAAATGGTATCGAAATGACATCAAACATATATGCAACAACACAACTTCATGATCTCGATTTACAACTCACTAGTAAATTTGGGTCATTTTCCAACGACCCTTTGAACGTGATGTTGTCGGGATCATGAAAAAACATTGGCCCCTCCAAGCTTCATTTCTGGTACCATCTCACTTCCCATAAATGTGCTTGTGTCTCACATCCGACGTTTCTTACAGACACGTGTAGTCTAAGGCTCAATTTTACAGTGATGCAAATGATCGTCTCACTTCTGACATATATTTACATGTCGTCTTACTTCCGATGTAAACATATGGATCATCAGAAGAGCGTCAAACACTAGAAGTGTATTATTGCATCGAAAGTGAGACGAAAGGGCCGTCGGAATATAGATGCACTGTAAGTGTTTAAAAAAGCATATAAATTTGTATCCATGATGGAGGAGTATTCTTACAGCTTTGAGGAGGCACATGTCTAGTATTTAAAAAAATATATAAAATGGATTGCTTCTCCTCTACATCAATTAGGATTGTCAAAACTTCTGTTGGAAGTTCTATCATATTTTCCTGATAATTTCCTTTTATGCCATCTTCATAAACACGAATTCCGGTTAATACAGGTTGTTTTTGATAGTCAGTGGTCAATACAGTTTGCCTTCACTACACCGATTATTCGATTGATTCAGTCGTTGGATAATTATTTTCCATTATTTAAAGCAGGTTCTCATTAACAGGGCGGCGGAGACCTTCCACATTTTATGCGTGCTTTAGTGTTAAAATAAAAGAAATAAAATAAAGCGGAGACCTTCCACATTTTATGCGCACTTGAGTGTTAAGTTAAAGGAAATAAAATAGAGGATATCTGACCGATTATTCCATTGATTCAGTCGTTGCATAATTATTCATTCGTTGGATTAATTAAAAGAAATGAAATAGAGGATGGATGTTGAGTGTTACTTAAAAGAAATGAAATAAAGAATGGATGTTTATCCAACAATAACAATTCTCTTTTGATTTGGTCCCTCTAAAATCTTAATACATATACGAGACATGCCTGTAACAAGACCCTCATCCTAAATGGAAACCCAGCCTGTAACAAAACCCACTCCCTTATATTTTGCGTCTCGTTCACGGCGATTGGACAAAGCATTCATTCTGCATAGTAATATTTAAATCCTTTCACAAATGCCTAAGCATTAAATCTTTTTTATTCTGAAATTGGAGTGACCTCTGAGATTACGTTTCGATTTCTCTCTGTGAATGGTGATTCCGTGGTGGTGGATCACTGCGGTGGTGGTAATATTAGTGGGAGCGGTGGTGGTAATCCTAGCGGTGATTTGCAAATGCGTTTGTCGCAAGCGCTACCCCTCGGGTGTCTATGGCGACAACAGAAGACATAGCGGAGCAACGTGGAGGCTAGGAACCAGAGATTTAGAAGCAGGTGGCCGTGCCGGTGGGTATGACGGAGGAGCTGGTGATGGAGGAGGGGGTGGTGGGTGTGGAGGAGTAGCAGGTGGTGGAGGAGGCGGCAGTGGGTGTGGAGGAGTAGCAGGTGGTGGGGGAGGAGCCGGTGGTGGGTGTGGAGGAGGAGCTGATGGTGGAGGAGGAGGAGGAGGGGGTGGTGGCACTGCTGGTTCTTGAAGGATCGCCAATACGCTCCCGCGGCTCCAACTTCAATTTGGATGGTTATTATAACACTTGTTAACTAACAATTCTTTCTATCTAACTGTTTTAGAGATTTGTATAATGCATAACTTACTTTGAGAGGTCTGTTTAATGGCCTCTATTTATAGTTGAATTTCTTTCTTTGGCTTCGTAGGGTTTCATGCTGGAAGAAATTTTCTCTAATTTACACATTTTCTCTAATTTATGCCCCACCCCCACCCTCATGTACATTTTCTCTAATTTATGCCCCACCCCCACCCTCATGTACATTTTCTTTAATTTATGCCGCACCCCCACCCTCATTTAATGAGGGGGTGGGGCATAAATTAGATAAAATGTACACATTTTCTCTAATTTATGCCCCACCGCCACCCTCATGTACATTTTCTCTAATTTATGTCACCCTCATGTACATTTTCTCTAGCATAAATTAGAGAAAATGTGTACATTTTCTCATTAAATTTATGCCCCAACCCCACCCTCATTAAATTTATGCCGCACCCCCACCCATTTTGTCTAATTTATGCCCCACCCAAACCCTCATTAAAATGAGGGTGGGGGTGGGGCATAAATTTAATGATGGTGGGGGTGGGGCATAAATTAGAGAAAGAGGGTGGGGGTGGGGCATAAATTTAATGAGGGTGGGGCTGGGGCATAAATTAGAGAAAATGTACACATTTTTTCTAATTTATGCCCCACCCCCGCCCTCATTTAATGAAATGAGGGTGGGGGTGCGACATAAATTTAATGAGGGTGGAGGTGGGGCATAAATTAGAGAAAATGGGTGGGGGTGCGGAATAAATTTAATGAGGGTGGGGGTGCGGCATAAATTAGAGAAAATGTACACATTTTCTCTAATTTATTCCACCCTCATGTACATTTTCTCTAATTTATGCCACCACAATGAGGGTGGGGGTGGAGCATAATCATGTACATTTTCTCTAATTTATGCCACCACATTTTCTCTAATTTATGACCTACCCCCACCCTCATTTAATGAGGGTGGGGGTGGAGCATAAATTAGAGAAAATGTACATGAGGGGGGAATAAATTAGAGAAAATGTACATGAGGGTGAGGGTGAGGGTGGGGGTGGGGCATAAATTATAGAAAATGTGACCCTCATTTAATGAGGGCGGGGGTGGGGCATAAATTATAGAAAATGTGTCCTCATTTTCTATA
>SNQJ01S0019501.1:94099-107349 GCA_010110895.2 Picea sitchensis | reverse complement strand
GAAACATAATACACAGATTTACCTAGGGATGGAACAGGAACAGGTCCAAACACATCACTGTGTATCAACTCTAAGATCCCCTTTGCTCTTGTAGCACCAGATGGGAATCTTACTCGATTTTGTTTACTATATATGAAATTTTCACAGAAATCAAAATCCAGAGTGCAATTAGACGTACCTTCAATCATACCTTTACTGTGTATTATTCGAAGGCCCTTTTCTCCAATATGCCCCAGTCTTTGATGCCACATCATGGTCTTCTTTTCTGGGGCAGTATTGGTCTTGTCTCCTTCATTTTTCTGCTCAAGGACAACATAACTGTTACACCCATTAGTATAAGTTCTTCCCAACAACTTGTACAGAGTTACACAACGAACTCCCCTCATCAACACCATTTCTCCTCGTACGATCTTGCAAGTGTTCTTTTGAAATACAGTTTTCACTCCTGCATCACTCAACTTGCTTACAGATATTAGGCTCCTGGCTAGTTTTGGAATGTGTAGAACCCTAGGAAGAGTTCTAATCCTTCCATCGTTTAGAAGAAACTTAACCCTTCAACGTCCCAAGATTTTTGTTGTCGAGTCAACTCCTAGGAATACATCACCACCATCATATTTTTCATATTCAGAGAACTACTCCCCGTGAGGAGTCATATGGTATGATGCACCTGAGTCGATCAACCATACACCATGGTCTGCATGTGTACTTTTAGATGCTAGGTAAACATCACCTCCTTCTTCAATGGAGGTTTTCACCTCCGTGGAAGAGGTACTATCAGATCCCTTTGGCTTTTGAACCTTCTTAGACTTGCAATCTTTCTTATAATACCCTATTTTACCACACTTCCAACATTTCCTCAAATATTTTCCTGGAAACTTAGATCTACCTGTAGATTTAGATCTCCATCCCGAAGGCTTACCAGGGTTCCTGTCTTGGGTACGCCCTCTTACAAATAAAGCATCTATGTTGTGACCATCCATGCTTTTTCGCCTCATCTCTTCAGATAACAAGGATGCAACTACATCCTCATACTTCAATGTAGATTGAGTGGTACTACCTATTGCTACAACCAGATTATCCCAAGAGTCTGGAAAAGAAAATAACAAAGTAATACACTTATCTTCTTCTCCAATTGTAATATTAACAGATCCAAGTTGACTTACCAGAGTATTAAAGGAATTTAGATGTTCTGTCACAGAATATCCGTCTTCCATCGTAAGATGATACAACTTCTTTCGAAGAAACAACTTGTTTACTAGGGACTTTGATTGATACAAATTCCCTAACTTATCCCATAGTTCCTTGGCTGTAGATTCTCCCGAGACATTCAACAACACCGAATGTGCCAGGCAGAGTCGAATACTACTCCTTGCTCTTCTATCCAACTTGTCCCAATCTTCCTTCGACATACCAGTAACTGGTGTACTAGTAGTTTGTGTACTAGTAGGTTGTGTACCAGTATCATGTGTGCTTGTAGATGGTGTACCAGTAGGTTGTGTACCAAGATCCACAACGATCCATTGTTCTTTGTCTACAAGAAGGTACTCCATCTTGAGCTTCCATAGCTCAAAGTTTTTACCATTGAACTTCTCTATCTCGATTCTAGATGAGCTCGTCATTCCTCTTTCTTTACTCGAATCTCCACTGCAAAAGATCCCACTAAACCCAGGTTTATCACAGACCCAAGATAAACTTGATCTATCAAGACCGAGCCAAACCCTCAGCAACAAAGGCGTCGCTTTGAAGACAAAAATGAGCTCCGATACGACATGTAAGTTTTAAACCTGTGAAGTAAAGCAATGCATATATATTCTTAAGCAATACATAAATTAATCAATCGCTCATACACAGAGTACACAGAGATTTTAACCGAAAACCTTCAACCGGGAAAACCTTTCTTATTTTCATTATATCGAATTTCACCATTAGCCATACAATATATAAAATGTTTTTAGGTATTCCATAGATACCAAAACCCTCATCCCTTAATCCGGGATTAATTTACAAATCTGCTAAAAATAGCAAAATCTGCTAAAAATAGCAAAAACCGCCCAAAAAAGAATTTCGGGGCGCTGCACGTAACCAGGGGGGGCATACCTGCCCCCCCCTAGGACCCCCCTAGGGAAGCGCCCAATGCACACGGTAGTGCTCTAGGTGAAGGGATCGTCAAACGCAATTGTCGTATCTGACGCACCCACACACATACACATGCAAAGAATATAACACATACCCAACATATATCTGTCATTGGTTCCCTTGTTCAATCTTCTGACAAAGTTGACCACTTCTTCATCATCTTACGAGACGTCACTATTGCTGCTATGCTATTTTTATTTTCTTTCCCTTTTTCTTTGACCTTTTGAATGCTTTGAATGCTGCTTCTTTTATATCTGGATTTTCTTGTTCAATTCTCATTTCATATGCTATGAAGATTCCATGTAGTTCATCCATGCTTATTGAGTTTAGATATGCTCTTTCTTCTAGTGATGATATCTTAGGGTCAAATCTCATAGGAATAGATCTTAGTACCTTTTGAACAATTACAGATTCTTTGATTTCTTCTCTCAATCCCAGGATTGCATTTACTATTTCATCGACTCATAAAAAGTAAGATGAAATGTTCTCATCTTCCTTCATCTTTAGTTGTTCAAACTGACCTCTGTAAGTTTGAAGCTTTGTTTCTTTGAATTTTGAATCTGCTTCATAAATATTTCGAAGTTTGTCCCAAATCTCTTTAGTGGATTTACAATATGCAACTTTGGTGAATATCGATTCTCCAAGACCATTCAGAAGTGCATTTGTTTCTTTGGAATTATTCTGACCGGGTTTCATAACTTTGTCATTTGTTGATGAAACTACTGGTACTGTGTATCCATCTACAATTGATTTCCAAATTTCAAATCTTTGTGCATGTATATATGTCTTCATCCTTATCCTCCAAAAGGCATACTTTTGTCCATCAAACTGGGGTATTCCATTTTTATACGTGTTGTTTCTCTCCATGATCAATCTTTCAGAGGTTAAACTAATTTTTGAAGGAACCTGCTCTAATACCAATTTTTGGATTACTGAGAGGGGGGGTGAATCAGTAATAGAGAAATCTAATCATTTTTAACCATATAATGCAAGTGTTATATCAATGTAGCATTATCATCCAATATTTGCAGAGTAAATAAACAATGAACAAATGAACAATCATACACATACATAGTACTCTAGTGTTTTTATGTGGAAACCCAAAGCGGGAGAAAACCACATAATATTTTTTCTTATATGTCTTGAAGAATTACATTCATTGGAAACACCAACTTCCTTTGTTTTCCAGCTGCAACTGGAAGGAGGCTCCAACTCCCTAGTTTCTCAGGTTACAACCTGAGGAAAGCTCCAACTCCCCAATTCTCTGGCTACAACGAGACGGATCATACAACCCCGTATGTTCTCTAGTGACAACCGGAAGGTGGATATGACCACATTTTCTTGCCCCGTCCAACCACCCTGATGTATTAGTAGAATGATGAAACCACTGTCACACTATCACTGTGAGATATATTGTTGTAAACCTGTACCAAACAACCTATACCAGTAACCTGAACCATTCATCAACCATACATCAACCTGTACCTCAACTTGTAATCAACCTATACCATAAACAAGTGCATCAACCATGCACCAATCTGTACCTCAACCTCAACCAAAATCCCTCATCAATTTCATCATCCAAATCTTATTTGTAACTCTGTAATAAACTTGGTGTATATGATAACATACTTGCAAACCATCCTTAACTTTAACAAAAAGAGACTATCATTTTCATCAAACTTTACTTTAGTCTCACATGACTAGTTTTGGATTAGTCAACAAGCCTAACTTGAAATAATCATAACTATTTACCTATAATGAATAGAGATCTGAAAATAGTACACAATGTTCTTCAGTGTGTTTATGCAATTCCTCCAGGTTTCACTACTTGGAACCTCTCAGAAAATGAGTTATAGAAAAAATGGCATACCTTATTGAATTCTGGCTTATTCTAGAAAGTGAACTTGTAGAGTGTGCCCCACACAAAATATTTGTTGTATGGATCTAAAAATTGTACACATAATACTACAAACTTTACTCTAACCAAAACATTTGGTCTTACTGAATTTGGATCTATTATAAAGACATTATGATGTTTTTACCTGAAACACTTGTTTTAGACTAGTTCCAGGACTAGCCACAAACCCTATTTTCCATGGAGTGTAACTCCAAAAAATACAATGACCCACAAGATGAAATTTGTGCCACAACTACTTATATATGTTTTATCAATGGCCTCGAAATTTCACAGTCTGAATCATTCTAGAAAAATATTTATTGTGAAAATTGTGAGATGCCCTGTAAATAACATACCTTAGAAAACATCAAAAGAATTTATCCTCCCTTGAATTCCATCCTTCTTTACTTCACCTTCCCTCTAAAATTCGTCTTAGATATACTTTGGTTACCTCAGTCACCTGTATATATTCAATATGCTCAAGTTTGTTTAAAATGAGAGAGTCTTTTCTCTTATTTATACTCTCCAAGTAGCTTCCTTAGAAGCATCTTCTAGGCCACTTTGTCCACATAGTCACCTATGTCCAACTTTGCCCAAATTGTCACTTGTCCATGTATCCAATAGCCACTTGACCACTTAACCCATTTTCCTCATTTTAGGGTTAACCTTCTTATAACCACTTTCCATAATTAGAAAATTCTCCATTTACTTTATTATTTAAATAATCTTCCTTGACTTTGTCACTTCACTTTATTATTTAAATAACCTTCTTTGATTTTGTCCCTTCACTTTATTATTTAAATAATCCTCTTTGACTTTGTCACTTCACTTTATTATTTAAATAATTTCTTCTTTCCAAGCACTTTGACTTCTTTGACCTTTTGGGGTTTCAAGCCAATCATATGAGGGTCCTTTAACTTTGTAAGGCCATAAATCTCAAACTGTGAGGAGTTATGTGATTTCCACATACCAATGGAAATGGCATGACATGTACTATCCATCTAAAATAGTCTTACCTGAAAATATATCAAAAATATTACCATTATACATCAAAGAAACTTAGGTCCATTACCCAAACCTTTGTGCTACCAGAATTTGCTACCGAACTTTCTTCAAGGGTTGACATCAATGAAAACCAACCCAATTAATCAACAATCACAAAATGAATTGGAATTGTAGTGTTAAAAAAATAATAATGTAGGTTGGAAATCATATTTTGGTCTCGAGAAAAATTGTAAAGCTATGAAATTTTGGTTGAAAAAATAAGTTCTTCTTCAATACCTTCGTTATGCTAGTGATTTTGTATGGCTATGAGGTTTGGGGTTGTAGTATATCTAGAGAAACTTGGAGGAAAATCAAGCAAATATAGAAGTGATTCATACTAAATAACCTTAAAATTAAGTATAATATACCTTATTTTATCCTCCTTTTAGAGGATGCGCTTATTATTATTGTGAGTAAGACTATGATCAAGGCATTAATGTACAAGTAGAAGCTAACCAATATGAATAATGAGAGGCTTTCTATCACTACTTTAAACATCGATAAAAGTCATTAAAGGCTCAAAAGAGGTTGTACTAAAGAGACGTTGGTTAAAACATGAAGTGATAATGGAGGGGGATGACCACTAAGATATCAATACTGTTAAAAGCACTATCACTACACCGAGAGCCACTTTATATAATCTAGGTAAGGAAGATGTGCCATGTCTGTTATGCTAATGTGGTACATATCAACTCAACAAAATTAATTAATATAAAATAGTGATAATTATAATATCAACTCATAATCAAAATAAAAATAATATATTAACATTTATATAAATTGAATTTGGAAAACATAAGAAAAATCACAAAATCGTTTTTGGTGTTAATGAATTGTATGTTCTTTGCGATTTTAGATTGTCATTTCACACTTCCCTTTCAAACTTTGAATGATTTTACTAAAATTTATGATAAACCTCTCATCATATTTTCATTGTACGAGAAGAGTAGGAAAATGATCCTAGAAGGGCTCTTCATGTAACAAACAAAATATAGGAATAAACAAGATAATTTGTATAATAGAATTCATAGCTGCAAGAAAAACAAAAAGTGTTCGACAACAAAAGTATTCCAATAGAGGACAAACACCTTTACTAATCACTCACACAACCAGATCAAAGATCAAAACATTGATATATTTAAGTGGTAAACCCCCTATTGGGAAACATCCATGACCCCAGTCAACGTGGCCACTTGGAGCAATTTATTAATAAAAAATAAAAATATTTGTGAGATATTTGTGAGATTGTTTCTCACAATCGATCATCGAAAAAATGAACCTACATGATCTTTAAATAAATATCATGGATTGATCAGGCGTTAAGCCACAAATCAATGTAGTCATTGACATTGAAAAGAATATGAACCGTGATATCATTCTATGTCAGGAACATATCGTGACATTTAGATTACCTAACTAAAAATGCATACTAAAGAAACAAACTTTTACCTAACAACACATTAGACCAATTTGATCTTAACTAACTCCTAAGTGTCTAAAAATCCTAAAATCCCCTCTTAATAACAACTTAGGATAGGATTGAAGGATTTACAAAGGATACACAATAAGAGAAGCAAGGAGGCATTAGAGCCTATCCCCCCTTAATGAAAGCATCCTGAGTTACTCCTAACATATATCGAATGTTGGAAAACTTCACTTTTGTAAGAGAATTTGTGAAAATGTATGCAACTTGATATTCTGTAGGGAAAAAGAGCACTTCAATAACTAAATCAGGAAATAGATTTTTGATGAATTGCATGTGTATCTTGATGTGTTTGTTGCGCTGATGTTTAACTGGATATTTGGTGAGCATTATGAAACTCTTATTGTCGCACTAGAGAGTGGTCATATGCTACTACTGGAATCCAAACTCTAAAAGGATCTATTGAAGCCACAAGTCTTCTTGGATTGCATTAACCATTTCTCGGTACTCTTCTTCTGCTGAAGAAAGAGAAATAACCCATCGTTTCTTACAGGCCCAAGTGATAGGTACTGAACGAAAGATGAAAAAATAACCTATAGTAGAATTTCGATCATCAGGGTTGCCCGCCCAATATGAAGCAGTGAAACTAACCAATAAAGGAGTCCCCCCCGAGCTGTAATGTATACCGACCTGAAATATACCCTAGACATACCAAAGGATCATTTTAGCTACTTTCCAATGGATTTCATGGGGTGTTTTCATATACTGGGAAACTAGAATAATGTCAAAGGAAAGATCAGGATGGGTACGAGTCAAATAGAAGAGGCTACCAACTAATTGATAGTACACAGTGTCATCAACTTTGAGAAAAGTATAGTTGGTAACAAGTTTGACTTCATACTAGAAGGGAGAAGGGGATGGTTTTGAATCTTTCATGTGAAAAGGATGAAGAAGGTCACTAGCATACTTAGATTGGGAAAGAAAAATTCCTTCCTTGGTTTGCAAAACTTGGAGGGCAAGAAAATAATGCAAATATCCCAAGTCGTTCATTTCAAATTTATTCTTAATGATAGTTTTCACATGGTTTAAAAGTTTTTGGTCACTACTAGTGAGGATAAGGTCATCAACATAAATAACAAGGATTAGGAGATTACTCCCTACTTTATTGGTATAGAAAATTCGGTCAGAATGACATCTAGAAAAGATAGTATCAAGAAGAAAGTTTTCCATTTTTGCATACCAATGTGAAGGAGATTTATTAATACCATAAAGAGATTTCTTAAGGCGGAAAACAACGCTGGAGTCATTCTGTAAATATCCATGAGGTTGTTCCATGTATATTTATTCTTGTGAATTTCCATGCAAGAAGTTGGATTTAAAATCCATTTGATGGACCTCCCATTTATGTGAGGTTTCAAGGGATAGATCAAGGAAGATATAATTCATTTTGTCGATAGGGGAAAATGTTTCATTATAGTCAATGCCATCAACTTGAGAAAAACCTTTGGAAACTAACCAATCCTTGTGTCTTTCAACACTTCCATCCGATGCATACTTAGTTTTGTAGACCCACTTACATATGAAAAGTTTTCTTCCTTTCGGAGGAAGTGCAATATCCCAAGTATCATTTTCCATGAAAGAATGATACTCTTCATTCATTGTTGTATCCCAATCGGGATGAATTGAATCTTCTGCAAATTTCTTTGGATCATGAATCTCTAAAACTTGAGCCAAAATAGAAGAGGCTTGCTAGAAATGTGAATGATTCTGATGTAGATTTGAAGTATCAATGACAAGATCATCAACTGCTTCTCATGTTGAACAAACCCATGTGGGAAGTGGTGGTGTTGATGCAGGTTCATATTCATTGGACTCATATGAAGGAAGGTGAGAAGGAGGAGGTGAATTTTCATCCTCGTTGTCATCATCTGAAGAAGAAGAAACCAAAATATGAACAAAAGAAGGAACGCGCGATGAAGATGGCTCGTAGGCCGAATAAAGAAAACATGTCGAATTAGGTTCGCAAGCCAAGATATTTTTATCAAATTTAACATATCTTGGAATAATAATTTCATTTGAATGAGGTTGAATAATTTTGTAACCTTTGACATGTTCAGAATAACCAACAAAAATATACTTCTCACATTTAATCTATAAAGATTTTTTTTTCCCATCAGTAATGTAAGCCCATGCTACACTACCAAATAGAGAGAAGTTAATTACATCTAGATTAATTTTATTCCATGCTTATTTTGGTGTTATATTTTTAAGATCCTTTATGGGATTGTGATTTTCTATGTAATTTTCACAGTTAATGGATTCCGTCCAATAATTTAGACTTAATCCCTTCGATTGGATCATACACTTAGCCATTTATTTTAATATGCAATTATTTCTCTCAAAAATGCCATTTTGTTGTGGTGTATATTGAACATTGTGTTGCATTTGGATGCCTTGTGCAATGCAATAAATTCTAAAAATTTTGTTCACATATTCACCTCCATTATCTGTTCTTAACCTTTGAAGTTGATGACTGGATTGTTTTTCTACAAGGGCCTTGCAGGCCCAAAAATTGTCAAACACTTCACTCTTAAGTTTTAAAAAGTAAACCCAAGTTCATTTGGAAAAGTCATGAATGAAAGTTAAGAAATAATTACACCCAGAAAAAGAAGGAGAAGAAAGTGGACCACACAAGTCATTGTGAACAAGATGTAAAGGGGATGAGGCTTTCCAAGAGTCGTGCTTGTCAAAAATTGTCCTGATGATGTTTGCTGAGAACACAACTGACATAAACACTATCTATGCAAGAAACAAGAGGAAGACTAGTCACCATCTATTTATTATATAGTTGTTGCAATGAGCGATGGTTCAAATGACCAAATCACTCATGCCAAAGTTTGTTCAAGTCATCAGAATGAGAAACAAAAATTGATGGAAAAGATGATGACCCAAAGTTTTCAAAATTATACAACCTAGTAATATCATCAGTGACTCTAGTTGCAAGAACATTCTTAGGATCTTTTAAATCCTTGATTACAACTTGGTGAGGTGAAAACTCTACCATTTTACCTTCACCTAAATGATTAATTTGATATACTGATAGAAGGTTGCAGAAAATAATTGAAACATATAAAACATAATTGAAATGACCATTATCTACCTGAATTGTTCTAGACCCTACAACACTAAGAGATCTATTATCACCAACAAATATTTTCTTGGTGTCACATTCATTTAGAGAATAAAATATGGCTTTATCCTTAGTCATATGATAATATGATCTAGAATCATTAAGCCACTAACCAAAAGAAGAAGTAAAAGTTGCATTGAAGGAGAAACCAAAAGTAGAACGTGCATCTCCATTAGAAGAAGAAGAAGAAAAAGAAGAATCAATATTGATGTTGTGCTTCTTCATCGTTGCTTCTAAAGCTTCCATCTTATTAAAACATTTGGACTCCACATGACCATGTGAAAATTATTCCCTTTTGAAAAAAGACATAATCAATAAACAAAGAGCCACGTGGAAAGTAAAATTTGGTCCACATGGTGATGCCTCTATTAACAACCTTAGTTTTACAAATAAGTTTCTTATGAAGTGACCCACTTTTATAGAATAAGAGGGGGCTCACTTTTACAATGAAGTTACTTTATAAATGGAAGTTGCATGGAAAATAAATAACTTAAAATAAAATATTAAAACTACTTATAGTGATTCACTTTTATAATTTAAGTGAAATACACTTTACAATGGATGCATGAATTTTTTCAATAAAAGTAACAAAAAAAAGACTTGAACTCAAGACCTCTTACCTAATAAGACAACTTATAACCAAGTGAGATAGTGCAAAACATATTATACTGTTTAGAAGGAGGATTGGGGGTGTTGTTGTTGTTGACAAACTTAGAGAGTGTTCGCATAAAAAAATATTTTCACAGAAGAAAAAAATATCCCTTCTCGATGACATCAAGCATTAGATCTTGGTTAGATTACCCAGAAAATGAATTGTTTTCCTCTATTTTTGATTTACCAAGATCAAACAGATTGCACGACAAAGAACATACATAGATAAAAAAACCCTTTCCACTATGTTTTTGATTTGCCGAGATTGCAGATATCATAGGGAAAAAGAACACATAGATCGAAAGCAGTAAAAACCTAGAAATAAAAAATATAAACCGAAATATTACCTCTACAAACATTTAAAAGGGCGTATTCAGGCTTTATACCTCTGAATCTCACTGAAATGGCCGTATCTTTGGAAAAAAGAAACATTTTCGAGTGAAAAGAAAGAGGTTCCTAATTAAAATGAGTGCTCCAGATGCAATGGAATAGTCCTCCCAACCTAAAATGGTATCGAAATGACATCAAACATATATGCAACAACACAACTTCATGATCTCGATTTACAACTCACTAGTAAATTTGGGTCATTTTCCAACGACCCTTTCGACGTGATGTTGTCGGGATCATGAAAAAACATTGGCCCCTCCAAACGTCGTTTCTGGTACCATCTCACTTCTGACAACTATGCTTGTGTCTCACATCCAACGTTTCTTACAGACACGTGTCGTCCAAAGCTCAATTTTACAGTGATGCAAATGATTGTCTCACTTCTGACATATATTTACATGTCGTCTTACTTCCGACGTAAACGTATGGTTTACGTGTCATTGCCACTACGACGGAAACTGTCATCGCCTAAACTATTGCGACGACACCATAAATAACGTAATTCAGACACACCAGAAACAATTCATTGATGAACTTACCATATTGACTACGTTTTGGATCGCCAGAAGAGCGTCAAACACCAAAAGTGTATTATTGCATCGAAAGTGAGACGAAAGGGTCGTCGGAATACAGATGCACTGTAAGTATTTAAAAAAACATATAAATTTGTATCCATGATGGAGGAGTATTCTTACAGCTTTGAGGAGGCACATGTCTAGTATTTAAAAAAATATATAAAATGGATTGCTTCTCCTCTACATCAAATAGGATTGTCAAAACTTCTGTTGGAAGTTCTATCATATTTTCCTGATAATTTCCTTTTATGCCATCTTCATAAACATGAATGCCGGTTAATACATGTTGTTTTTGACAGTCTGTGGTCAATACAGTTTGCCTTCACTACACCGATTATTCGATTGATTCAGTCATTGGATAATTATTTTCCATTATTTAAAGCAGGTTCTCAGTAACAGGGCGGCGGAGACCTTCCACATTTTATGCGTGCTTGAGAGTTAAGTTAAAAGAAATAAAATAAAGGATATCTGACCGATTACTCGATTCATTCAGTCGTTGGATAATTATTCAGTCATTGGATTAATTAAAAGAAATGAAATAGAGGATGGATGTTGAGTGTTACTTAAAAGAAATGAAATAAAGAATGGATGTTTATCCAACAATAACAATTCTCTTTTGATTTGGTCCCTCTAAAATCTTAGTACATATATGAGACGTGCCTGTAACAAGACCCTCATCCTAAATGGAAACCCAGCCTGTAACAAGACCCACTCCCTTATATTTTGCATCTCGTTCATGGCGATTGGACAAAGAATTCATTCTGCGCAGTAATATTTAAATCCTTTCACAAACGCCTAAGTATTAAATCTTTTTAATTCCGAAATTGGAGTGACCTCTGAGATTACGTTCCGATTTCTCTCTGTGAATGGCGATTCCGTGGTGGTGGATCACTCCGATGGTGGTAATCTTAGTGGGGGCGTTCCTAGCGGTGATTTGCAAATGTGTTTGTCGCAAGCACTACCCCTCGGGTGTCTATGGCGGTGACAGAAGACATAGCGGAGCAGCGTGGAGGCTAGGAATCGAAGATTCAGAAGGAGGTGGCAGTGTCGGTGGGTATGACGGAGGAGCCGGTGATGGAGTAGGGGGTGGTGGGTGTGGAGGAGTAGCAGGTGGTGGAGGAGTCAGCGGTGGGTGTGGAGGATTAGCAGGTGGTGGGGGAGGCGGAGGTGGGTGTGGAGGAGGAGCCGGTGGTGGGGGAGGAGCCGGTGGTGGAGGTGTTAGAAGTTTTTCATAATACAAACAGAATGTCTGTTAATTGATTACAGGACCTAGAAACTTTCTAATTCTTTACCAATTAATATATTACAGCGGAATCAATACCTGGATCCATTTGTGTAGAGGAACAGTGAAGTCTCTGCTGCATTTTCAGAATCCTCTTCAACATAACAGAACAGAACAGAACATAACCCTCCTCAGAAACCTCTTGAACAGAACAGAACATAACAGAACATAACCCTCTTCAGAAACCTCTTGAACAGAACAGAACAGAACCCTCTTCAGAAACCTCTTGAACAGAATAGAAAACGAGTTTCTCTCTCTTACCCTGTTGTCGTATGCACTTTCAGATCGTTGAGGATGGGTATTCTGAAGGTTATTTTATGGGCAGAGAGAGGACCGGTTTCCCCAAGACGATTATTCAACACCTGTCCATCAGAGTAGGAGATTCGACCATTCCGTTACCAAGAGCTCCGGAAAACTGTGACGGCAGTTCTCGTAACCGTTTCTTCATATGGGTCACTAATTCAAGAAATTAGTCTTACATTCTCCCACTTGGCACATATGACAACTTAATGTTATAGTTTAACAGAGTAGACATTAGGTGCGCCATAAGTCATATTCATCTTGGTTTTCAGTTTGGTCATCATAATACTATAATTAAACAACCTAGTAATGCGAGTCGTGACGGTTCCATGTCAATAAGACGACATAGTCCCTTTCAT
>SNQJ01S0019501.1:70768-89695 GCA_010110895.2 Picea sitchensis | reverse complement strand
TGACATAAGAAGAACTGGTTCATTCTTGACTACAGGTCAAAGAGTTACTCTACATCTTGGCAGATGCATACACATCAAAACAGATAGTGGATATGGTAATTAGCTTTAACTGATATATTTCTCTTTCGTTGGATTACGACAGTTTACAAAGATGCAGTTTGACTGATAAATCGATAATACTACTTGGCAAGAACCTTTTTTTATGAAAAAATTCTCTCGGATTTATATATGATATAAAAACATTTTACAAAGAGATTAACTACAATGGGTATTTTGATCGGGTTTGAAACACCAGCAGTGATGAGTCGTCGATCAATACAAAAGGACAGGAATAAAGAAACAACCCAGCCACCATAAAAAAATGCTCGGCCCACATGAAAAACAGAGATAACAAACTGAAGGTAAAAGTAACTAAATCATCTTTCGGGAGGCAGAGTAAGTCTGTCAAAACTTCAAAAAAAAAAGAAACTGACCTCAGATTTTTTTTACTTGGCATGAACTTACAACATTAAATCAACTGGAATGTAAACTTACAGTTCCCACGCATTTGTCAAATAGAGATTAATGGAAAGAGAATAGAAAGTTCTCTACGCAAGCTCTGATACCAATGTTAGAAGTTTTTCATAATACAAACAAAATGTTTGTTAATTGATTACAGGACCTAGAAACTTTCTAATTCTTTACCAATCAATATATTACAGCGGAATCAATACCTGGATCCATTTATGCAGCGGAACAGTGAAGTCTCTGCTGCGTTTTCAGAATCCTCTTCAACATAACAGAACCCTCCTCAGAAACCTCTTGAACAGAACAGAACAGAACATAACATAACCCTCTTCAGAAACCTCTTGACCAGAACAAAACCCTCTTCAGAAACCTCTTGAACAGAACAGAAAACGAGTTTCTCTCTCTTACCCTGCTGCCGTATGCACTTTCAGATCATTGAGGATGGGTATTCTGAAGGTTATTTTATGGGCAGAGAGAGGACCGGTTTCCCCAAGATGGTTATTCTCCACCTGTCCATCAGAGTAGGAGATTCGACCATTCTGTTACCAAGAGCTCCGGAAAACTGTGACGATAGTTCTCGTAACTGTTTCTTCATATGGGTCACTAATTCAAGAAATTAGTCTTACAGGAGGAGGTGGTGGTGGGTGTGGAGGAGGAGCCGGTGGTGGAGGAGGAGGGTGTGGTGGCACTGTTGGCTCTTGAAGGATCGCCAATACGCTCCCGCGGCTCCAACTTCAATTTGGATGGTTATTATAACACTTGTTAACTAACAATTCTTTCAATCTAACCGTATTAGAGATTTTTATAATGCATAACTTACTTTGAGAGGTCTGTTTAATGGCCTCTATTTATAGTTGAATTTCTTGCTTTGGCTTCGTAGGGTTTCATGCTGGAACAAAATATTCACCTGGTTTTGTCATGAGTGGTAAACAAAATACGAGGGCCATCATGAATCATTTGATATATTGTATTTTTATGTATTCGTTTTTTGGATGCATGACACAGTTTTCAGTAGACAAAAGGCCACCTAGATGTATTTTTTTAATCCAAATTAGGATTAGTTTTTATTTTTGGGTTGTCATCCATATTGCAATTTTAACTCTACAACAGTTAACTAGAACCATGGATTTTATCTATCAAAATAATGCAAATTTGGTGTTAAAGAAGAAGGTAGCTTCCTTGCATTTAAAAAAATAACAATTTTAGTTTGTTTTTTTTTCTAAATTAAAAAAATTGGTCTTATTTAGAAATTGAATGGAAATTATATTTTTTTGTGTTATCCTTGAACTTGTAGTTTGTGGATTGGAAGCATTTATATCTTCTTCATCCTTATGATTATGATTACTACATTCTTGTCAACTTCTTGGTTTAGTTTTATTAGTTTTAAGTGACCACACATTGTAGACAAGAATCATTAAGGTGCCTTGTTTTTTGGTGTATTTGAGACCAAAAAACTTGTATTTTTATAATAAAAAACCCAAATCCATAAAAAAATATTCCTTGGCATCTTGTTCCACATAACCTAGCTAATGTCAATCTCAACATATATTCTAACATATATGAAAAATTATAGCCTAATCCTCTCAAGATATGTTGTTATATGATAGCACAAAGTATCTTTAATAGACAAACCCAAATTGACATATTTTTCATACACATAGTACTCGGTTAAAGGCCAGGAACTAGTGGGTAACAAAAAGACATACTTTCCCAAAACTATGGACCCTCATGAAATACTTTTTGACCATCAATAGGGTTTGACCATTGAATAAATCTAGTGAAACAAATTGATGTGGAAAGCTAGAAACTATTAAATAACCATTAAATTTGAAAATGATTAAAGATGATTTATAAAATAAAAGTAAGTTTATAATATCCATCTTAGATAATAACAATTTTTGTACTTATTTTAATTTATTCACTATATATGTATTAGATATTGAAGGGGTTAGAGAACCTAAATTAGAGGGATTGTTTTTAAGTGTATTTTTGAAGGAAACAAGCTTTGTATTAGATATTGAAGGGGTTAGAGAACCTAAATTAGAGGGATTGTTTTTAAGTGTATTTTTGAAGGAAACAAGCTTTGAAATTAAAGACACCCTAGGACCTACCGTTCCTCCATATAATCATAGGACCAAAATAATGGTTAAAATTTTTCTTATGATGTAATCAAACTATAAATATTGATCCTTAACTTGTTTACCTTGAAGAAGAAGACGTATCCTAAAAAAGACGTAGTTGATCCACTACAATTCATTATAAAAAATCTAGTTTTTTCTTTATATCTACCACATAATCGTTGGAGTTCACCCATAAGATGTTCCATAGGAGTGATTTAACCCTACTATGAAATATAGCCTTTATAATAAGTGTTTCTCCAAACATGTTTCAAGTAAAAAAAAATTTCAAACACTTGGCATTCAATTGTTTCATCAAACACCTAGCCTATACCTTTTGATATGTTGTGAGGTACATACACAACTTGGTTGGTTTAATAAGGAAAACCTTAAGCTACTTCTCGCTATCCAAACCATCAATTTTGATTAGATGACCTAACAACACAGCCCTAAAGCTAATTTTTTTTAGCTAAGTAAATTAACCGACATGTAATTTTGATTGGGTAGCACACATGGAAAGCCTATATTTAATTTCTATTACTTACTTAAAAAATATTCAAACTTTAAATTGGTAAAAATAAAAACCTTAATTTATTAGAAAGGGATAACAAAATAAATGAATATATCTTCTTAATTGTAATTAATAATAAACAAAGAAGATATTAAAAAGTTAAAATTTTCTTTTTTTTTTCTAAAATCTTTAGAAAATTGAAAGTTTATTTTACTTAAGATTCATCATTACCATTAAAATACTTGTTTCTTATAATGTTTATTGAAAATATTTGTTTTGTAATTTTGATACATTTTCAAGTTTTATAGCTTTTTGTCATGTTATCTAGGTTAATAAATATATAGGTAGAATGAGGCAAAAATGATTTTAAATAAAGAATGTTATTTATTTATGTTAAGATTAGATGTGAAAAATGTGTGGATGATTTAAAGTAAAGAAATAAATCTCTCCTTGTCTTTTTAGTAAGATGTTTTTTCTATCTTATATAATAAACTTAATTTTTTTTTAAATTATGTATTAATTTGAAGATGTCTATAAATACAAATAAAAAAAGGTAATGGTAATTAAAGAGAAACAAATTAGATAATTTAATTTTGTTTATGCTAATAACAACTTGAAAGAAGACAATTTAATGTAGGTTGGAAATCATATTTTGGTCTTGAGAAAAATTGTAAAGCTATGAAATTTTGGTTGAAAAAATAAGTTCTTCTTCAATACCTTGGTTACACTAGTGATTCTACATGGCTATGAGGTTTGGGGTCATAATATGTTTAGAGAAACTTAGAGGAAAATCGAGAAAATATAGAGGTGATTCATACTAAATAACCTTAAAATTAAGTACAATATACCTTATTTTATCCTCCTTTTAGAGACCAAACTTATTATTATGGAGAGTAAGACTATGATCAAGGAATTGATGTACAACCACAAACTAATCAATATGAAGAACAAGAGGCTTCCTATCACAACTTCAAACATCGATGAAAGTCATTCAAGGATCACAAGAGGTTGGACTAAAGAGACATTGGTTAAAACATGGAGTGATAATGGAGGGGGATGACGTCTACGATATCAATACTGTTAAAAGAACGATCACTACATCGAGAGCCACTTTATCCAATCTAGGTAAGGAAGATGTGCCATGTCTATAATGCTAATGTGGTACATGTCAAATCAACAAAATTAATTAATATAAAATACTGATAAATATAATATCAACTCATAATCAAAATCAAAATAGCACTTCGTTATGTGAAGTCACCTGTCTGAAACCCTCGATTTACCTTGTGTGTCGCGTGAGGGGCAACGTTGGCATGTCTGGGGTTATAGTGGTAGAAGTTGGATAACACATGTAGCACCCATCCACAGGATGCTAAGCAATTAACAATTTATTCAAACACTTACACATTAACAACTTTGTTTTAGCATTATTTCATTGATTTTTATTTACACATTTCTTCTACATCTTCTCAATGATAAATCTAATAACATGATGAAATAAGTAGTAGGCTAACTTTAATATTTAAGAACTTAAAACATAAGTATACTCAAAACATCAATAACAAAATATCACTGAAAAATACCTCCTCCTTAGCTTGTCGAAGCTCACCGGTTGTACTGTAGTCCTGGGCACTTCCAAGCATTCTTTTCCCGCTTGCCCAGAGTGAAACAACAGAATCCACCCTGCCAACTAGGAGCCTAGCCGGCTTCCTAGCTCCAAGAAACCTTTCGGTTTCTTGGCCCTCCGTGCCCGTGACCCCAAGAACAACAAAACACAAATGCTCAAAGGAAACTATCACCAGAATCATCTCTTCCAAAATGTCACAACCTCTCATCATGCTTAACCTCTCCATCCCTTCCTCTCCTCTTCTTCTCCCTATTTATCAAGTTTCAATACACACTTCCCCAAGTCTCTCCAACCACCTCAGCATCATTATCCATCCACCTCCTTATCTAGATATTTTGGGAAAAATGTGGAAATAAAACTAAAAATAAATGACTTGTATTTAAACAACAATAAATAAAATAAGAGTCTTTATTCTCATGCTAGATGTAAATGTTGTTGTTGATAACTTTCTCCAAGTGTACATAACACTCCACCATGCTCATTTAATTCATCACACCTTACCTATCTATCAAAGTCAAAGAGTATTTAATGCTTCCTAGATATTTAATATTACCAATATATAATTTACACATATTCAATAAACATTCAATTAAATGGTTGATAACTTACTTTAATGAATTAATACATTAATTACTTATACTAGTGTACATGGGTAGAGTATGTGTGCATAGCTAGAAGACACATATCGTATTACGTATACTAATGATAAACACTCATTGTTTCTAGTGCATATTTCCTATATGATCACCAATACATGTAGGACAACAGATCATGTCTTGGTGATCATATAGGGTTTTAAACATGGTAGGAGTTACCAAGTGAGTAAACAATAGTTACTCTTTGTCACACTTAAAATATCATTTGGAAATCAAAGAGGGTTTTAAAACATGGTAGGAACCAAGTGAATAAACAATAGTGGCATCTTTAATCCCCCAATCAATATTCTCAGCTAACAACCGAGCATCTTTCCTTCCTAACCTACTTCCATCTTCCATCCTATCAGTCCTCTACGCTGGACTATCTTGGATCGTCGACTACACTAACCTAATCCAAATGGAGACAGTAAGGGTGGAGTGTAAGCTATCTCGACCAAGCTTCCCTATCAGTTTCCTGCTAGGGAAGCTTGGTCCTCATCACACGTCTGGGGGCGTGAACCAACACCGTCCTCCAAAGACTTCAGGTTTCGGAGGATGCGCGGTGGGAAATGCCTCCACCACACCTCACAGGACTAGGGTCCACAACCTATATATCAGACCATCTTGTGCAACCTCATTCTTGGAGTCCGTCATCAAACATCCACTCAGATTAGGATTGTACATCCACAATGGCTTACCATAGATCATAGTGATATTTCGAATCATAAATTAAATAGTAAGTACAGCTTATAGCATACAATGTCTTCATGATGTCTATGACATCCAGTTACCTCAATACTATAGCGTTAGGCATCACATAGCTCATCATCTCACATTAGGTTAGTTCACCAATAACTTGTATCCATGAATATACATCCCTGGGGTATAAGAATCCATGTTGCATCCACGCTCAATTAAAGGAAATGTATTCCTATTTACATCATGCATTGCATCTATTATACATTTACAACATAACTTGAATTGGTACACATGTACCAAACTTACCCATTTAATTTTCATGTTTTAATAATGAAATAACTATCTTTGTCATGGGCATATATCATGTAACATTTAAATAATCAAATAACTATCTTTGTCATGAGCATATATCATGTAACATACAATTAGGTCTAGAGGTACACATCTCAATGTCTAACCAAGTCTAACTGACTCCAAACAAATGCTAAACTTTGAATTATTAAGATTAGTAAACAGCATTGTTCTAACTACCAAAGGTCAAAATATGGGGCATTACAACACAACCATGTGCCTGACTAGTTGTTGATTTCCCCACTAAAATAATAATAAAAATAATATATTAACATTTATATAAATTGAATGTGGAAAACATAAAAAAAATATAATCTTCTCTAGTGTTAATGCATTGTATGCTCTTTGTGATTTTAGAATGCCATTTCACACTTCCCATGCAACCTTTAATTGGTTTTCCTACAATTTATGATAAAACTCTCATCATCTTTTCATTGTATGAGAAGAGTAGGAAACTGATCCTCGAAGACTTCTTCATGTAACAAACAAAATATAGGAATAAACAAGATAATTTCTAGAATATAATTCATAGCTACAAGAACAACACAAGTATTCTAATAGAGGATGAACACCTTTAGTAACCACTCACACAAACAGATCAAAGATCAACACCCCGATGTTTTTACGTGGTAAAAACCTAGGGTATCATGGACCAATCGAGTGTTAAGACAGAGATCAATGTAGTCATTAATATTGAGGAGACTATATACCATCAAATCACTCTATGTAGGGAACATATCATGAACGTCTGATTAACCAACTACAAATGCATACTAAAGAAACACTCTTTTACCTAACGACACATTAGACCAAGTTGATCTTAACTAACTCCTAAGTGTCTAAATATCATAAAATCCCTCCTTAATAACAACTTATGATAGGGTTGAAGGATTTACAAAGAAGATACAATAGGAGAAGGAAGGAGTCATTAGAGCCTATCCCTCTTTAATGACAACTTCCTGAACTCCTAACATAGATTGAATGTTGGAAAACTTCACCTCTGTAAGAGACTTAAATGTCTGCAACTTGATATTTTGTAGGGAGAAATAACACTTCAATAACTCGATCGTGAATGAGCTTTTTGATGAAGTGAATGTGTATCCAAATATGTTTGTTGTGCTGATATTTAATTGGATCCTTGGTGAGCTTGACGACACTCTTATTGTCGCACAAGAAGGTGGTCAGACACTACTACTACATCAATTATTTGGATTGTCAAAACTTCTGCTAGAAGTTCTATCATATTTTCCTGATAACTTCCTTTTATGCCATTCTCATAAACACGAATGCCAGTTGATACAGGTTGTTTTTGACAGTCAATGGTCAATACAGTTTGCCTTCACTGACACCGATTATTCGATTGATTCAGTCGTTGTATAATTATTTGCCATTATTACAAGCAGGTTCTCAGTTAAAAGAAATAAAATAAAGGATATATGACCGATTATCAATTGATTCAGTCGTTGGATTAGTTAAAAAAAATGAAATAGAAGATGGATGTTTAAAAGAAATGAAATAAAGAATGGATGTTATTCAACAATAACGATTCTCAATTAATTTTTTATTCGTTACACGTTTAAAAAATAATTCAGCTTTGGTCCCTCTAAAATATTAATAGATATATGAGACCAGCAGTATCCATGCATGCCACGCAGCAAGGTCCTGATCCTGTAACAAGACCCAGTCCCAAGAAACAGTAATATTTAAATCCTTTCACAAACCCCTAAGAAAAATTGCATGATTGAATTTCTCTTTTTAATTCTGAAATTGGATTGACCTCTGAGATTACGTTCCAATTTCTCTCTGTGAATGGCGATTCCGTGGTGGTGGATCACGGCGGTGGTGGTAATCTTAGTGGGGGCGTTCCTAGCGGTGATTTGCAAATGCGTTTGTCGCAAGCGCTACCCCTCGGGTGTCTATGGCGGCGGCAGAAGACATAGCGGAGCAGCGGGGAGACTAGGAACCGGAGATTTAGAAGGAGGTGGCCGTGCCGGTGGGTATGACGGAGGAGCCGGTGATGGAGGAGGGGGCGGTGGGTGTGGAGGAGTAGCAGGTGGTGGAGGAGGCGGCGGTGGGTGTGGGGGTGGAGCTGGTGGTGGATGAGGAGGAGGTGGTGGCACTGCTGGCTCTTGAAGGATCGCCAATGCGCTCCTGCGGCTCCAACTTCAATTCGGATGGTTATTATAACACTTGTTAACTAACAATTCTTTCAATCTAACCGTATTAGAGATTTGTATAATGCATAACTTACTTTGAGAGGTCTGTTTAATGGCCTTTATTTATAGTTGAATTTCTTGCTTTGGCTTCGTAGGGTTTCATTGTGGAACAAAGTATTCACCTGATTTTGTCATGAGGCCTTTGTTCCACCTGATTTTGTCCTGAGGCCTCCTCGATGTATTTTTTTAATCCAAATTAGGATTAGTTTTTATTTTTGGGTTGTCGTTCATATTGCAATTTTAACTCTACAACAGTTAACTAGAGCCGCGGATTTTATCTATCAAAATAATGCAAATTTGGTGTTAAAGAAGGTAGCTTCCATTTTAAAAAAATAGCAAAAATAGCAATTTTAGATAGTTTTTTTTTTTAAATAAAAAAATTGGTCTTATTAAGAAATTGAATGAAAATTATATTTTTGTGTGTTATCCTTCTATGAACTTGTAGTTTGTGGATTGGTAGCATTTTGATCTTCTTCATCCTCTAAGTATGATTATGATTGTTTACATGCTTGTCAGCTTTTTTTGGTTTAGGTTTATTACCTTTATTCCTTTTTAAAGTGAGTATACACTGAAGACAAAAATCATGAAGGTGTCTTGTTTTTTTTTGGTGTATTTCAGGCCAAAAAACTTGTATTATCATAATAAAAAACCCATATTCCCTTGCATCTAACTTGGCTAATGTTGATCTCCACATATATTTTAACAAATATGAAAAATATTAGCCTAATCCTCTCAAGATATGTTGTTATATGATGGCCTAAAGTATCTCTAATATCTTTAAAAATTGATAAATTCCAAACATGAAGTGATACATTTAGGAGACAAACCCAAATTGACATTTTTTCATAGACATACTAGTAGGGTCAAAGGATGTGAACTAGTGGGTAACAAAAAGACATACATTTCCCCAAAATTATGGGCCCTCATGAAATACTTTTTCACAATCATTAGGGTTTGATCATTGAATTTGAAAATGATCGAAGATGATTTATAAAATGAAAGTAGGTTTATAACATCCATATTAGATAATAACAACTTTTGTACCTATTTTGATTTCTCCACTATATATGTACTAGATATTGGAGGGGTTAGAGCACCTAAATTAAAGGGATTGTTTCTAAGTGAAATCTTGAAGGAAACAAGCTTTGAAGTTGAAGATACCCTAGGGCCCACCGTTTCTCCATGAGCAAAATAATGGTTGAATCTTTTCTTATGCTGTAATCAAACTATAGATATTGATCCTCAATTTGTTTACCTTAAAGAAGAAGACGTACCCAAAAGAAGAAGACATAGTTGATCCATGACAATTCATTGTAAAAAATCCATTTTTTTCTTTATATCTACTGCATAATCGGTGGAATGCACCCATAAGGCGTTCCATAGGAGTGACTTAATCATACTATGAAATGTAGCCTTTATAATAGTTGTTTCTGCAAACAAGTTTCAAGTAAAAAAAAATTTCAAACAATTGACATTCAATTTTTTCCATCAAACACTTGGCCTATACCTTTCGATATGTTGAAAGCTAATTCCAGTGACATACACAACTTGGAAGACCCATAACCAATGAAGTATGCCATAATGTACCATAGATTAATGGTAAATAATAAAGAATCCCAAAAACTAGTTTTTATTTGTACCAAAAATTAACTTTGTAACCTTGGTTGGTTTAATAAGAAAACCTTAAGCTACTTTTGGCTAGCCAAACCATCAATTTTGATTGAATAACCTAACAACACAACCCTAAAGCTATTTTTTTTTAGCTAAGTAAATTAACCTACATGTACTTTTGATTAGGTAATACATACATGTAAAACCTAGATTTAATTTCTATTACTTAGAAAAAGAATATTCAAACTTTAAATAGGTAAAAATGAAAACCTTAATTTATTAGCAAGGGATAAGGGATAACAAAATAGGTGAATACATATTCTTAATCGTAATTAAGAATAAATAATAGACAATGAAGATATTAAAAATTAAAATTTTCTAAAACCTTTAGAAACTTGAAAGTTTCTTTAAAAAACATTCATGTTAAAAATTAACTTAAGATTCATCATTATCATTAAAATATTGGTTTGCTATGATGTTTATTGAAAATATTTGTTTTGTGATTTCGCTACATTTTCAAGTTTTATAGATTTTTTGTCATGCTATCTAAGTTAATAAAGATGTAGGTACGATGAGGCAAAAATGATTTTAAGTAAAGAATGCTATTTATTTATGTTAAGATTGGATGTGAAAAAGTGTGGATGACTTAAAAGTTAAGAAATAAATCTCTCCTACCATATGGAGATGAAATTGTCTTTTTAGTAAAATGTTTTTTCTATCTTAAATAACAAACTTAAAATTCTTAAAGATTTATGTATTAATTTGGATGTCTATAAATACAAATAAAAAAAGTAATGATTATTAAAGAGAAGCAAATTAGACAACCTAATTTTGTTTATGCTAATAACAACTTGAAAGAAGACAATTTAATGTAGGCTGGAAATCATAATTTGGTTTCTTGAAAAATTGTAAATCTCTGAAATTTTGGTTGAAAAAATAAGTTCTTCTTCAATACTTTGGTTACACTAGTGATTGTATATGGTTGTGTGGTTTGGGGTTGTAATATGTTTAGAGAAACTTGGAGGAAAATCGAGAAAATATAGAAGTGGTTCATACTAAATAACCTTAAAATTAAGTATAATATACCTTATTTTATCCTCCTTTTAGAGGCTGAGCTTATTATTATTGAGAGTAAGACTATGATCAAGGAATTGATGTACAAGCAAAAACTAATCAATATGAGGAATGAGAGGCTTCCTATCACTACTTCAAACATTGATAAAAGTCATTGAAGGATCACAAGAGGTTGGACAAAAGAGACATTAGTTAAAACATGGAGTGATAATGGAGGGGGATGGCATCTAAGATATCAATACTGTTAAAAAAACGATCACTACATCGAGAGCCACTTTATACAATCTAGGTAAGGAAGATGTACCATGTCTATAATGCTAATGTGGTGCATGTCAACTCAACAAAATTAATCAATATAAATTAGTGATAAATATAATATCAACTCATAATCAAAATGAAAATATCCCTCGGGGTGTAGAACAATTGGTGATGGAGTGTACTGTTAAGGAACTCCGTTATGTGAAGTCATTGGCTTTAAACCCTTGATTTACCTTGTGTGTCTTGTGAGGGTCCACGTTGGCATGCCTAGGGTTGTAGTGGTAGAAGTTGGATAACACAACCATGTGCCCGACTAGTTGTTGATTTACCCACTAAAATAATAATAATAATAATAATAAACAAATAATATATTAAAATTTATATAAATTGAATGTGGAAAACATTAAAAAAATCACAAAATGTTCTCTAGTGTTAATGCATTGTATGCTCTTTGTGATTTTTGAATGCCATTTCACACTTCCCACGCAACCTTTAATTGTTTTTCCTACAATTTATGATAAACCTCTCATCATATTTTCATTGTATGAGAAGAGAAGGAAACTGATCCTCGAAGACTTCTTCATGTAACAAACAAAATATAGGAATAAACAAGATAATTTGTAGAATATAATTCATAGCTGCAAGAACAACGCAAGAATTACAATAGAGGATGAACAACTTCAGTAACCACTCACACAAACAGATCAAAGATAAAAACCCCGATGTTTTTACGTGGTAAAAACCCTAGGGGGAAACATCCACGACCCCAGTCAACGTGGCCACTTGGATAAATTTATTAATAACAAAGAAAAATGTTACAGAGATATTTATGAGAGAGTTTCTCATAATCGATCATCGAAAAATGACCCTCCATGTTATTTAAATAGAGATCATGGACCAATCGGGTGTTAAGACACAGATCAATGTAGTCATTAATATTGAGGAGAATATGAATCGTCAGATCACTCTATGTCGGGAACATATCGTGACCGTCGGATTAACAAACTACAAATGCATACTTAAGAAACACACTTTTACCTAACGACACATTAGACCAAGTTAATATTAACTAACTCCTAAGTATCTAAATATCCTAAAATCCTCGCTTAATAACAACTTAGGATAGGATTGAAGGATTTACAAAGGAGACACAATAGGATAAGGAATGAGTCATTAGAGCCTATCCCTCCTTAATGACAACTTCCTGAACTCCTAACATAGATTGAATGTTGGAAAACTTCACTTATGTAAGAGACTTTGTGAAAATGTCTGCAACTTGATATTTTGTAGGGAAAAAGAGCACTTCAATAACTCAATCATGAATGATCTTTTTGATGAAGTGCATGTGTATCCAGATGTGTTTGTTGTGCTAATGTTTAATTGGATCTTTGGTGAGCTTGACAACTCTCTTATTGTCGCACTAGAGGGTGGTCATACACTACTACTAGAATCCAAACTCTAAAAGGATCTATCGAAGCCACAAGTCTTATTGTCCTATAATAACCATTGCTCGGTACTCTTCTTCTATTGAAGAAAGATAAATAGCCCATTGTTTCTTACAGGACCACGTGATATGTCCCGAACCAAGGATGAAAACATAACCTATAGTAGAATTTTGATCATCAAGGTTTCCCTCCCAATGTGAATCAATGAATCTAGCCAATAAAGGAGTCTGCCCCCTAAGTTGTTATGTATACTAACATGAAATATATGCTAGACATACCAAAGGATCCTTTTAACTTCTTTCCAATAGATTTTATGGGGTGTTTTCATATACCATGAAACTACACCAACATCAAAGGAAATATCAGGATGGGTATGAGTCAAATATAAGAGGCTACAAACTAACTGACAATACAAAGTGGCATCAACTTCGAGAGAAGTGAAGGTGGAAACAAGTTTGACTCCAGACTGGAAGGGGGAAGGGGTTGGTTTTGAATATTTCATGTGAAAATGATGAAGGAGGTCATTAGCATACTTAGATTGAGAAAGAAAAATTCCTTCCTGGGTTTGGAAAACTTGGTGGCCAAGGAAATACTGCAAATATCCCAATTTCATCATTTAAAATTTCTTCTTAAGGATGGTTTTCACATGGTTTAAAAGTTTTTGGTCACTAATAGTGAGGATAAGTTCATCAACATAAAGAAAAAGGATTATGAGATGAGTTCCTACTTTATTGGTATAGACAATTGGGTGAGAATGACATCTAGAAAAGCCAATATCAAGAAGAAAGTTTTCTATTTTGGAATACCAAGGTCAAGGAGCTTGCTTAAGACCATAAATATATTTCTAAAGGCAAAAAATTGTTGATGGTTGGAAAACATCGGGAATACATTCTCTTAGATTAATAATTAATAATATAATTATTTATTATTAAATAATATATATAATAAGTAAATGATAATAATAAATATTTATTGATTATCCAAGGGAGATATCCTTTCATAGATGGTCACCATACGTTCTATATATATGGAAAACTCATCATTGTAATAATATTATCTCACATAGAAAAATCAACATGGTATCAGAGAAGGACTAGGTTTGACTCCCTCACGAGAGGGCCCAGAGCAAATTCTATATTTCCTAGTGGGTAATGTACAACCCTCAACATCAAATACAAATATCAGACTGTAGAGATTAATTCGAGATTACACATCTATTAAACAATTTTATGCTATCGATACGTATAACTTCCGCTAAAAGGATTAAAGATATATGAATATCTTTCCCATGGCCATTGTAAGACCACAAGTGCCATTTTTAGCACACGTCTGATATTGAAAGATATTGGTAGACAAAAATATTACACTACAATAAGATACGAATGGATATGAAGTTGTGATGGTGAAACACATGGTTGAAGAGGTGGCTAAACATTGTACGACAGGCCGTCGTAGCTAGCCTTAAACTTAATGCTACTACTCCACCATGGTGCATTAAATGCCTATTTTCCTATGGTTCAATCACAAGCCATATTTGTGATTTTTGAGTGCCTATCATGAGAATCTAATAGAGATCAAACTTCACTAATAGTTCAATTGGATCGATGGAACACAAACTATATTTCTGACTAGCTATCGAGAGAATCCAGTTGAAGGTGAACTCCATTTGTAGTTACCCTGGGTCGATCGAACGGAAACCATATTTGTAATTTATGAGTGCCTATGGTGAACATCTAATGGAAGGCGAACTCCATTTGTAGTTACTCTGGGTATCGAATGAAAACCATATTTGTAATTTATGAGTGCCTACGGTGAGCATCTAATTGAAAGCGAACTCTATTTGTAGTTCTCCTAGTTCGATTGAATATAAATTGTATTTGAAATTTATAAATTCCTATTGCCCTGGGAGAGATGGATATGAGGTTTGGAGAGACTTGTTGCTATCTGGTTGAAGCCCATGTTCAAGAGATGCAATTCGCGATTTTGAATCCCTAGGAAGTGTGTAGGGTTTCCAATGGTTGATTACTATGCAGACACTCTCATCGCGAGCTCACAGCATGGCGAGGACAAGAAAATCATACAGTCCATGGTAACAATGAGGAAGGGTTGAATTAACTCCATTCCACTATGAGCAGTGGTCATGCTAATTTTGTGGAAGCATTACTGCATATAGGTGCAAATGTTTATGTGGTAAACTATGGTGAGCACAAAACTTTGCATTATGCTGCGAGCAAAGGGTGGGTTAATATTTCCCAAGTTTTAATATCCAATGGTGCCAACGTTAAGATAAAGGGCGAGTTTAGTTACACTCCATTGCATTAGGGAGCAAGGGCAGGGCACCATAAATATGAGAGTTATTGAAAAGATATGTTTGAGGCAACAACATGAGACATTATTCCCAGAGGGTCCTGTGTGGACTAGTAGGGGGGAATGTGGAACCTCGATATGTCTTAGACATGTGCTCCAAAAGGGAACCACGAGATGTCTAGTATGGATAGAGTTCATGAGTGAAGCATGAGTTTTGACACTTCAGGATATTTGGGTGTCTATTATACATTCATGTACCCATGGAGAAAAGGACCAAGATAGACCCTTCAGGCATAAATGGTACATTTATGGTGTATAGTGAGTCTTCAAAGGCATACAGGATCTACATCCCTGTTCAGAGATAGATTGAGGTGAGTAGAGATGTTACCTTTGAGGAGGAGGTATCCTTCATGATATCTAGAGGATATCACATGGATATTGATAGTGAGAGATAAGGAGAGATTGTGCCTTCTCCCCCTTACCCTCCAATAGTTTAGAGGAAGCCTATTGATCCAATTGATCATGTTGATCCTTTAGCTCTAGTTAATGTTCCTAGAGATAGTGTAGTAGGTCGAAAGAGACCTGCATGGGCTCATCATACTCTGTGGGAGGTAGACGGACATGTAGCTCCTTGTAGTGCCTTTTGAGAGAGCAAGAGGCCTCAAATATATTCGTGTTGTGTCGCAACTATGAGCCACAATCATTGATTCTGAGCCTTCCTGTTATAAGGAGGCATCTAGTCATCTAGTATGGAGAGATGTCATGATTGAGGAGTATCAATACATCATGAAGAATGATGTGTGGGATATTTTTCTGAGACCTGAGGGGAAGTTTTTAGTGACTTCCATGTGGATCTATAAGATCAAACACACAGCTGAAGGGAGAATCGAGAAGCACAAAAGGAGCATTATTGCTAGAGGATTCTCTCAGGTGTAGGGAATAGATTATGAAGAGACATTTTCTCTTATTTCTCAATACACTTCTATCTGAACGATTATTTCCCTTGCAACATCCATGGGTTGAAGAATGCATTAGATGGATGTGAAGAAAACATTTCTCAATGGAGATATTGAGGAAGAAGTATACATCGAGCAGCCAAACGGTTTCATGATACATGAGAAGGAGTATCATGTGTGTAGGTTGAAGAAGACCCTGTATTGACTCAAGAAGGCACCTTGAGCTTGGTATGAAAGGATTGATGGATACCTGATGAGTTTGGGATTCCTAAAAGGTGTTGTTGATCCCAACCTGTAATAGACGACTGTTATTGGTAAGCACCTGATTTTGGTCCTCTACGTTGATGATTTATTCCTCATCGGTACACAGAGCCTTATTGTTGAATGAAAGTATGCATTGGTATATGATTTTGAGATAAAGGACCTTGGTATGATGCACTGAATATTGGGACTAAAAGTGTGGCAGAGAACTGATGAGATATTCCCGAGTCAGGGGAAGTATACAATTGAGATATTGAAGAAGTTTGGGATGCTTAATTGTAAGAAACTAAGTGTGTATTCTTTTGATTCTGAAAAGATTGATCCGTCCTTGTACATACATATGATTGGATCATTGATGTATTTGGTTAACACTGGACCAAATATTTTCTATGCAGTGAGTTCACTTAGCCAGTTTATGAGTCAGCCAAGACATATATACTATATTGTTGCGAATCATGTGTTGAGATACCTGTGAGGCATAGTTGGACATGGTATGAGATATACTTCCACTATTGACATGAGATTGTAGGGATATACTGACTCTGATTGGGTAGGGAGAGTAGTGGACAAGAAGAGAACCTCCAAGTGTTACTTCACTTTGGAATCTTCCATGGTTTCTGGGTGTAGCATGAAATAGACTTATGTGGCTTTGAGCACCACAAAAAAAGAGTACATTGCATTGAGTGTGGAAGTATGCAAAGAAGTGTGGCCTCACAATATCCTTGCAGATTTATTTGGACAAGTGTTGGATTCTACCGTTATTCATTATGATAACCAGAGTTGTGTGAAGTTCTCAAAGAATCCAATGTTTCATGGCAAATTGAAACACATTGAGATCAAGTTCCATTACATCTGAGACATGGTGCAAAGGAAGGCAGTACTGGTGCAGTACCTTTCTATAAATGAGCAGGTTGTTGATGTTCTTACCAAACCATGATGAAGTTCTAGTACTTTCGTGACAGAGAATGCCTCCCTTGTTGAGAGGGAGTGTTGATGTTTGCAACTTCCCGATACATTCTCCATATCATAATCCTCTGTGACTAAGTTTACTTGATCTACGAGGACACTTATCCGAGAAGGGATAAGTGGGTTTGGGATTATATCCCAACACCCCTTGTGGAGATCACATGAGGACATGTCAAATGAGTTGACCTTGATGTCACACACTATGGGGAGTTGACCCTAGTGTTGTTGGCATTATTTATAGGAAAGTGTGTGCTTGTCATTGATGGTAAGATTAGCAACAACGATGGCATGATTATAGGTAGAGTGTGCATAAGGAATCAAAGCTCAGGAGGAATAGTGTGAGTTTGCAGAAGGAATCAAATCTCAGGAGGAATAATGCAGAGTTGCACATAGACTGCAAGCGTGCTCCAGGTCTAAGGTTAACTTCATTGCCAAAGCTCAGGAGGAAGAGTGATAGTGGTCCTTGGATCACCGATCCAAAAGACTAGCAATCGTTAGACGCAGTGGATTTGAGAGGAGGTTACCGTTTAGGGAATATCACTTCGAAAGAATTGGAAACTTGAAAGTTGAATTACCTGAAGACCGAAATCCAAAATGAATGTGGACCATCGGATTTGGAGGAAATGCAATGCCCATCGTATTGAATTAGTGGAAGGACATGATAAGCAAGGGATGAGATCTGAGATCATGATCACCCGAATATTCGTCAACCGTCAGATCGAATTAATTGAAGGGTAAGTTAAACAGGGCTAAAGAGTTGAGAATTTTATTATCCGAATACCCGTCAGCCATCCGATCAAACCCAAATTCCCATCAGCCGTCAAATCATTTTCAAGTTGAAGGATAGGATAAGTGAGGTATGAAAATTTTCAACAATCGTTGGATCATTCTAAGTGGAAGGACATGATAAGATATAAGAGTTGCATCGCAGACAGATCAGATCATTGATCTAAGATCCTGATCCAATGAACATCATTCATTTCAGGTATAAATATGTGATGAGGTTACTCTCCGGAAAAATCTCACTTCAAGAATTTAGGTTGAGACTTGAGAATTCTGAAGTCCGGAGACCGGAAGGAGATCTCGGCTGTTGATCGAGAAAGGGGATGCATAACCGTTGATCTGGTTGAAAGGTCAAATTCCCAAAGTGAACAAGGACCGTTGATGTGATGAGGGACACGCGTCAGTGGATTGTCAACTTCAAAATTTCGGCGTATGGGAAAAGCGTCAGTTTGAGATTTGAAATATCCGAAGTCCGGAGACCCAGAGATTCAAAATGAATCCTCAACTGTTGGATCATCCGAAGTAAACTTCAGACATCAGATCACTCTAAAGTGGAAGGAAAATATAAGATAGAATAAGGGCATGCTAATCTCAGTGGCTGAG
>SNQJ01S0019501.1:2968-70758 GCA_010110895.2 Picea sitchensis | reverse complement strand
TAACCGTGGCGAGGGGGGTTCGAGATGGTGGTATTTTTCATGTGGGACCCTCATACATGTCACCTTTTTGTTAATTCAGACCCCCCTCACTCATTACCACTTACCGCCTCATACCCCCTCTGATTAAACCACCAAACCATTCATACATACCACCTCCGCGTTCCGAAGTCACGCTCCACTACCCGCTACACATCACACTCCACTACCCGCTACACATCACACTCCACTACCATGCTCTGCCTTCACACTCCACTGCATCGCTACACATATCGCCCACATCAACAAACCACCTCATTAAGGACACGAGTCATTCGATCTGAAAGATTACTTCGGGTGTATTCTCAATCGTTGATCATAGTACAGTGGAAGGATAATGTAAGTTTGAAAAGTTGAAATCCCAAAGTTTCGAAGGGAAAAGTTCCGACAACCATCCATCTCAATGTTTGATTAAGTCCTAGCCGTCAAATTGAACAACGAAAGGATGAGTGTAAAGATCAAATATGAAACGTTCATTCAAGAGAACCGTCAAGATCGTGAGATTGACGGTCCCATCACATTGCAAGGCCAAAACATTCTCAGGTCTTAATTTTTCATGAGCGGGCCGCAATCAAAACCACGGTTTTGGAGAAAGGATGCATGGAGGCACATAGTGAATTGCGAGGTGAAAAGCAGGTTTCCCTCAAACCGCCTATGGACACACCCGCAATTGCGTGGTCATGTGAAGTTCATAACCCAAGGTCATATCGAGAAATAGAGATAGCACTCACTAGACTGAGATCAGGAAGTACATTTTGAATAAGCGTTTGGTCACTGCAGGTGGTCACATGAAGGAAGGGGCTTAGAAGCCAAAGAAGCTAAAATCAACTGATTGTAACTGACAAAGAATATGAAGAGTTGCGAATGCCAGAGAAGCCAAAGAATCTCAGGAAAACGAACATTGATGATGAACACATTCAACATAACCGCCAGAGAAAATGAAGAGTTTCCATGATGATCATGCAAAGGACTTAGCGTGTGAAAGAAATGTAGAACAATGAAGAGGAAGTTGATTCTCGGGTTAGTAAGGCTGCAGACAGAACGAGATGTAGTGAACAACCTAAAGGGTTGAACAGTGACATAGTGAAGAGCATGAAGATGCATAGTGCATAGAATTGACATGGCGCACAAAGCATAAAATGTAGAAGAACATAAAGCGCAAGGTATGCGAATAGAAAGACACTGATGTAGGCAGAGAAGAGCAGTGTAGCAGAAGAATGTTGAGACTGGTAAGCCATTGATAAATGTTGTATCACTGTGATAAATTTAAGAAATAAAATATTTATATTTCAAGGTGGTAGGGAGGTGCTAGGGAGGACTATTTTCCGCAAAGTTTCAAGTGGGTGCTTGAACACATGGAGTTGTAGCTTCCATTTGGTTACAGCCAGAAAAACCAAGGTGGTAGGTTGGTGCAAGGGAGAACTATTGTTCTATGTTATACATGTTGGTTCCTGTGTAATTGGAAGTTGGTGCTTCCATCCAGTTGGTACTGGAACACTCAGGGAGTTGGTGCTTCCTTCTAGTGGGTTCTAGAGAAATCATAGAGTTGGTGCTCTCAGCAAGTTTCTTCTTGTAAAACAAAGGTGGTAGCCTCAAAAGGAGTTGGTGCTCATAAGAATGATAATGTACAGAAAATAAAGACTACTTATCATATCAAGAAGAAGATGTTTTTCCCTTTATGGGTTTCCTTGGGAAATATCTATCTCTGTATATTTCATGTGTGTGGTTGATGTTCAATATTCTATTGCCTACTTCCCTACATTATTGTGATCATCATTGAGTGTTCTCTAAAGAGTTAAAAATGGTCATTATTGTTTAAGAACAGTGACAACTGATTCACCCCCCCCTCTCAGTGGTTCAACAATTGGTATCAGAGTTGGTTCCTTTTAGCCAAGGGTAGATCCTAGAGCCTAAACATGACTATCCATGAAGGAACTTCAACCAATAAGGCCCCCATGTTCAATGGAACAAACTTTTCCTTCTGGAGAGTTAGGATGAGAACCTACCTAATGGCTTTAGGTGCAGATGTCTGGGATGTGGTAGAGACTGGTTATGTAAAGCCAATTGTACTAGATTCTAAGGATGATAAGCTAGAATTCAGCTTCAACGCTAAGGCTACGAATGCTATTTTGAGTGGGCTTGCAGAATTTTTTATTGTAAAAGTTATGCACTTAGAATCTGCCAAAGAAATGTGGGACAAACTCATTAGCAGTTATGAAGGTAATGAGAAGGTAAAGGATGCCCAGCTTCAAACCTATAGATTACAGTTTGAACAACTAAAGATGAAAGAGTATGAAACTCTTGGGAAGTACTTTATGAGAGTTGAAGAACAAGTAAATTCAATGATAGGACTTGGTGAAAAAATTGAGGATGTCTCTTTAGTTTAGAAAATTTTGAGATATCTGCCAGATAGGTTCAACCCAAAGGTCTCTGCTATAGAAGAACTTAATGATCTAAAATCTTTGTCTATTGACCAACTCCTAGGAACTCTGACTGCCTATGAAATGAGGATAGGTAAAGATAAACCCACCTCTAGAGAAGCATCATTTAAAGAAGATAAGAATGAGGATTCTGAGCCTGATGAAATTGAAGCAAAATTTGTGAGAAGACTAAAGAAAGGATCAGGCAAGTGCCAAGGAAAATTTCCCTTTAAATGTTTTAACTGTGGAAATATAGGTCACTTTGCATCTAAGTGTCCACACAAGAAGCAGGATCATAATTCTGAAGGTGAAAAGAAGTACAAACCCAAGAGATTTGGTAAAACGAAAAGCTTATGTGTAAACAATGATGACTCTTTAGAAGACACAAATAATGCTTCTTCCTGTGAAGATAAGGTCAATGAATTTATGCTTATGGCCAAAGAATATAATGATAATAAAAGAACATGAAGTGATGTTGATGATGAAGAAGTTTTGGTTGACTTGGAAGGATAATTGATCAGTGCTCTAGAAGAAATTGCTAGACTCAGATCTAAGAAGAAAAAGCAAAAACAATTGTTGATACAGTTTGAGAAAGACAATAAAGAAACTGATGAATATGTTGCCCTGCTAAAAGTGGAATTAGAAGAGGCAAAGAAAATAGTGAACATTCTGAAACAACAATTATCAGAAAAGAAGGCAAGATGTGAATCCTTGGAAGAAGAGGTAGTAAAAACCAGAAAATAGATGGAGAAGTTTAAAACATTTTATCTCCAAAATCTTCCAAGCATTAAAGACACAACAGAACTAAATGAAATTATGAGCAAACAAAGATCTCCTATGTTGAAGACTGGTTTAGGTTATGTAAATGGTTCAAGCAATAAACAACCATAAAGAAAAGAGCCCGTAAAGATGATCAAGTTGCAAATCAGCAGACAATCAAACCATGAGAGTAATCTGTCACCAAAAGATAATAAAGACAAGATGATCCCTGATAAAAAATAAAGAGATGAGAATATGGAGCAACAAATGGAAACAAGAAGGCCATCCTTCAGGTACCAAAATTTCTTCCATGGTTATTGTTTTTACAAATCTAATTTTGGTTATAAGATTGAAAATTGTCAAATTAAGTTTAGAGACATGCAACTGAGGAGGTCAAGAAATAAACAATCTTTACAACATAGAACTAAGTAGCCAATGAATAGACAACATAGAACCAATCACTTTTACCTATTGAACAATGAGCTCGAATGTTATAACTGTCATAACTTCAGCCACAAAGCTGTAAACTAGCATCTAAAGAAGTACAAGGCAAATCCAAGGATAAATCCTTTAGCTAGAAATGCCAGCACATGGAAAAAGAAAGATAATGAAAAATGTGGTCTAGTACTTTCAGCTCAAAAACAAAAAAAACCCTGGTATATAGATAGTGGATGTTCCAAGGACATGACTAAAGACAAGGATAATTTTATGTCTATAAGTAAAAGAACAACAGGAAATGTAACCTTTGGAGATGATGAACTAGGTAAAATCAAAGGTAAAGGGATGGTGAGTTTGAGTAATGGTAAAGGAAAAGCCCAAGATGTTCTGCTTGTAGATGGGCTGAAACATAATTTTCTCAGTGTAAGTCAAATGTGTGAGAGAGGATGTGAAGTGGTGTTCACTTCCAAGGATTTTAAGATAAAGTTTGTAAACTCAGGACAAGTGGTGGCTAAAGGCATAAAGACATAAAATGATGTATATGTGTTGAAAGAAGATAAATAAGAGTGTCATCTAAGAAAACATGATCAAAGATGGTTATGTCATAGGATACTTGGACATCTAAACTCTCACCACTTAATCAAGATCAAACATCTTGAGGCAGTAAAAGATCTTCCAAGAATATCAAAGACACAAGACTCTGTGTGTAAACTCTGCCAAGTCGGAAAGCTAACTAGGACATAGTTTAAATCCAATATCTCTACTTTAACATAGAAACCACTCCAATTAGTTCATATTGATTTATGTGGACTATCAAAATAGGAAGGCACAGGGAAGGAAAACTACTTTATGTTGATCATTGATGATTACTCCAGACTTACTTGGGTTTCTTTTCTCAAATAAAAAGCTAATGCATTTGAGAAATTTAAAATATTTAAGGCTTTAATTGAGAATCAAACAGGCAAGAGGTTAAAGGAAACAAGATCAGACAGAGGAGGATAATTTATGTCAAATGATTTCAAGGAATTATGTGGTAAACATGGGATCAAGAGAGAATACACAATCCCAGGAACTCCACAACAAAATGGAGTAGTTGAGAGGCAAAACAGAACAATTCAGCAAATGGCCAGGTCAATGATGAATGAGAAGAACATTGGTCAAACTTACTGGGTAGAATCAATATACACAGCATTCCATATTCTTAACAAATCCCACCTCAGACCACATAGTGACAAGACACCTTATGAACTGTGGTATGGAAGACCTGCTTCAATAAAACTCTTCAAAGTCTTTGGGAGTAAGTGCTACATAAAGAATAATAATGAAAACCTTGGAAGGTATGATGACAGGGTTGATGAAGGCATATTCTTAGGATATGCTACCAATAGTAAAATATATAGATGCTTTAATAAACGATTGCATAAATTAGTTGATTGCATTGATTTAAAAGTTGATGAAGGAGTCCCAGTAAGAGAGGTGAGCAACATTGAGTCTACTACAGAGGACACAACTGAAACTGAAGATGAATGGGTCCAAGAATTAGATGGAGAAGAGACACCCATACAAGAAGAGTCAGGACAACAATCAACATCAAATCCTTCCTCCATAATTACTCAAAATAATCATCCTGAAAGTCAGATAATTGGTGAGAAAGACAAAGGTGTACAAACTAGGAGAAGGATAATCAAAGACACCGATCAATCACATATGGCCTTCATATGCATGGTGGAACCCAAGAACTCTAATGAAGCCAGTAAATACGTAAATTGGTTAAAATCAATGAATGAGGAACTGGATCAAATTGAAAAGAATGGTACTTGGGAACTCGTTCCTAGGCCAACAAATAAAAATGTAATAGGATCAAAATGGGTCTACAAAAATAATATGAACGAGAAAGAAAATATTGTAAGAAAGAAGGCTAGATTGGTCTGCAAAGGATATGCTCAAATAGAAGGATTGGATTTTGATGAAACATTTGCACCCGTAGCAAGATTATAAGCTATCAAAATGTTTCTTACCTATGCTTGTCATAAACAGTTTAAAGTCTATCAAATGGATGTCAAATCATCTTTTCTAAATAGAGATCTAAAAGAAGAAGTCTATATGGAATAACTAGAGGGTTTCCAATTGTCAGATAACCCTGACTTTGTCTGCAAGCTGAATAAATCCTTATATGGGTTGAAACAAGCTCCTCGTGCTTGGTATTATAGATTGGATAAGTATCTTCAAGATAAAGGGTTCAAGAGAGGAGCAGTTGAAAACAATCTATATATCAAAACATAGGGTAATGATTTGCTCATTTTGTTGGTCTATGTAGATGAAATCATCTTTGAAAGAAATAATTCTTCATTGGTACAATGGTTTTCTTCTGCCATGCAGTATGAATTTGAAATGTCTATGATAGGGGAACTTTCATTTTTCCTTGGTCTGCAAATTACTCAGAGGTTTGAAGGATTCTTTCTCAAGAGAAATATCTAAGAGAAATGTTGTAAAGGTTTCAAATGGAAGTTTCCACACCTATGAGCACACCTATGGTCACTGGATGAAAATTAAGCAACGATGATGACTCACCTGGTGTTGATCAGATTTCATATAGGTCTATGATAGGAAACCTATTGTACATCACAACATCCTGTCCAGACATAATGCATGTTGTTGGAATGGTAGGAAGGTATCCGGCTACACCTAAACAGAGTCATTTGTTAGCTGTCAAAAGAATATTCAGATACTTGAAAGAAACAATGGACTATGGCCTATGGTATCCTAGGAATCAAAATTTTCAACTATCATTCTATTCAAATGTTGATTGGGCTAACTGCGTGGATGAAAGGAAAAGAACGAGTGGAGGTGCATTCTTCTTAGGAGATTCCCTTGTATCATGGTTGAGAAAGAAGCAAGGTTCCATTTCCTTATCAACTACATAATATGAATACATTGTAGATGCCACTTGTTGTACCCAAGTATTGTGGATGATTCAGAAAATTGCAGACTTGGAGGTAAAATATACTACACCGATCCCAATTCATTGTGATAAAACTAGTGCAATCAGTGTGTCAAAGAACCTTGTATTTCACTCCAAGACCAAGCATATACCCATCAACTATCACTTCTTGAGGGAACAAGTGACCAACACTATTGTTTATTTACATTATATTCCATTTAAAGATCATATTGCTAATAGCTTCACTAAACTTCTTGCAAAATCTCAGTTTGAGTATCTACGCCAGAATTTGGGCGTGACCCCATTATCAACCTAAGAGAGTCCATCCTGTCAGGGGGAGTATGTGTTGGTTGAATATCTGATACCTCTGCAAAGTACTGCAACATCTTAGGGGGGGCATGTTTTCTTTGACATTGATGTCAAAAGGGGATAAAAGGAGTGGTCTGGATGCTATAGTTGGAGGTCCAAGAAGAATAACACAACCTTTTAGGGTTTCCATCAATGCCAAAGGGGGCTATTGTTGGCATGATTTATAGGAAAGCGTGTGTTTGTCATTGATGGCAAGAACAACAACGATGATGGCATGATTACAGGAAGAGTGTGCAGAATGAATCAAATCTCAAAAGTAATCAAAGTTCAAGAGGAATAGTGTGAGTTTGAAGAAGGAATCAAAGCTCGGGAGGAATAGCGCAGAGTTACATGTAGAGAGCAAGTGTGCCCCAGGGTTGAGGCTAACTTCATTGTGAAATCTCAAGATGAAGAGCGACAATGGTCGTTGGATCACCGATCCAAAAGACCAGCAACCGTTAGATCCAGTGGATTTGCGATGAGGTTATCATTCGGGGAATCTCACTTCGAAATAATTGGCAACTTGAAATTGAATTACCCAAAGCCCAAAATTCGAAATGAATGTGGACCATCAGATATAGAGAAAATGAAATGAATTTCGGATTGAATTAGTTGAAGGACGGGATAAAAAAGGGCTAAGATCTGAGATCATGATCACCTGAATATCCATCAACCGTCGGATCGAATTAATTGAAGGGTAAGTTAAATGGGGATAAAGAGTTGAGAATTTGATTATCTGAATACCATCAACCGTTGGATCAAACCTGAATTCCCATCATTCGTCAGATAATTTTTGAGTTGAAGGATAGGATAAGCAAGGCATGCGAATTTCCGTCAGTCATTGGATCATGCTAAGTGGAAGGACAACATAAGCTAGAAGAGATGCATCGCAGACAGATCAGGGTGTTGATCTAAGATCTTGATGCAACGAACATCATTCGTTTCGGGTATAAATATGTGAGGAGGTTACCCTCCGGAAAAATCTCACTTCAAGAATTCAGGTTGAGACTTGAGAATTCCGAAGTCTGGAGACCCAAAGGAGATCTTGACCATTGATCCAGAAAGGGGATGCAAAACCGTTGATCTGGTTGAAAGGTCAAATTCCTGAATTGAATGAGGACCATCGATGTGATGAGGGACACGCGTCAGTGGATTGTCAACTCTGGAAGTTTGGCATATGGGAAAAGCGTCAGTTTGAGATTTGAAATATCCGAAGTCCAGAGACCCAGAGATCTGAAATGAATCCTTGATTGTCGGATCATCCGAAGTAAACTTCAATCATCATATCAATCTAAAGTGGAAGGACATGATAAGATAGAATAAGGGTGCGCTAATCTCAGTGGTCGAGAATTGGGCACTCAGATCTACTGTCGACAAGGCATATCGAACCCCCCCAAGCTTTATTCCTTTAACCATTTGGGGGGGGGGGTCCGAGATGGTGGTATTTTCCATGTGGGACCCTCATACACGTCACATTTATGTTAACTCAGACCCCCCTCACTCATTACCAGTTACCACCTCATACCCCCTCGGAGTAAACCACCAAACCATTCATACATACCACCTGCACATTCTGACATCACACTCCACTACCACACTCTACCTTCACACTCCACTACACCACTACACGTCTCACCCACGTCAACAGACCACCTCAGCAAGGACACGATTTGTCCGATCTGAAAGATCACTTCGGGTGTATTATCAACCATTGATCACAGTACAGTGGAAGGATAGTGTAAGTTTGAAAAGTTGAAATCTCGAAGTTCTGAAGGGTGAAGTTTCGACAGTCATCCATATCAATGTTTGATTAATTCCTAGCCATCGGATTGAACAAAAAAAGGATGAGTGTAAATATCAAATCTGAATCATCTGTTTAGGAGCACCGTCAAGATCATGAGATCGATGGCCCCGTCGCATTGCAAGGCCAGAACATGCTCGGGTCTTAATTTTTCATGAGTGGGCTGCAATCAAAACCACGATTTTGGAGAAAGGATGCATGGAGGCTCATAGTGAATTGTGGGGTGAAAAGCGGGTTTCCCTCAAACAGCCTATGGATGCGCCCGCAATCACATGGTCACATGAATTTCATAGCCCAAGTTCATATCGCAAAATGGAGCTAGCGCTCACTAGACTAAGATCAGGAAGAACCTTTTGAATAGGCGTTTGGTCACCACTGGTGGTCACATGAAGGAAGGGGCTTAGAAGCCAAAGAATCCCAAATCGACTGAGTGTAACTTACAGAGAATACGAAGAGTTGCAACTGCCAGAGAATCCAAAGAATCTTAGGAAAACAACCATTGATGATGAACAAATTCAACATAACTGCCAGAGAAGGCAAAGGGTTTCCATGATGATCATGCAGAGGACTCAGCATGTGAAAGAAATGTAGAGAAAATAAGAGGAAGTTGATTCTCTGGTCAGTGAGGCTACAGATAGGATGAGACATAGTGAACAACCTGAAGGGTTGAACAGTGACGCAGTGAAGAGCATGCAGAGGCATAGCGCATAGAATTGACAGGGTGCACAGAGCATAAAATGCAGAAGAACATAAAACGCAAGGTATGCGAACATAAAGACATTGATGCAAGCAGAGAAGAGTAGTGTAGAAGAACAGTGATGAGACTCGTAAGCCATTGATAAATGTTGTATCACTGTGATAAATTTAAGAAAGAAAATATTTATATTTCAGGGTGGTAGGGAGGTGCTAGGGAGGATTGTTGTCCTAAGAGTTTCAAGTGGGTGCTTGAACATGGGGAGTTGTAGCTTCCATCTGGTTGCATCCATAAAAACTAGGGTGGTAGGGTGGTGCAAGGGAGAACTATTGTTCTCTGCTATACAGGTTGGTTCCTATGTAACTGAAAGTTGGTGCTAGAACACTCAGGGAGTTGGTGCTTCCTTCTAGTGGGTGCTAGAGAAATAAGAGATTTGGTTCTCTCAACAAGTTGATTCTTGTAAAACAGAGGTGGTAGCCTCAAAAGGAGTTGGTTCTCATAAGAATTATAATGTACAAAAAATGAAGACTACTTATCATATCAAGAAGAAGAGGTTTTTCCCTTTATGGGTTTCCTCAGGAAATATTTGTCTCTGTATATTTCATGTGTGTGATTGATGTTGAATATTCTATTGCTTAGTTCCCTTCATTATTGTGATCATCATTGAGTGTTCTGTAAAGAGTTTAAAATGGGCATAATTGTTTAAGCATAGTGACAACTAATTCACCCCCCACCCTCTCAGTTGTTCAACAAGTGTTTCTAGAGAGAGTAGCATCTAGAAGTCCACATGGGAGTGCAATGTGTGACAAACATTATCCATATCATACTCCTCTGTGACTGAGTTGATTTGATATGTGCGGAAACTTATCCGAGAAGGGATAAGTGGGTTTGGGCTTATATCCCAACATCCCATGTGGAGAGATCATGAGAACATGTCCCTTGTGGATAACACATGACGACATGTCAAGGGAGTTGATCTTGACATCACACACTATGGGGAGTTGACCCTAGTGTTCCTAGAGGGAGTAGCCTCTAGAAATCCACATGGGAGTGCCATGTGTGACAAACCTTTTGCTACTATGGTGGTTGTTTACCACTGGCAGAGACTGTGTGTCTTTGGAAAGTAGTTGTGTGCAACTACAATGGTTGTGTACCACTAGCAATGAATGTGTGTCAGTGGAAAATAGATGTGTGCTACTAGTTGATTACAAAGTAGTCAGTGGACTACTATATGAAGACATCATGGAAAGATACCTCCCTAGATAAGAGGGAGATTTGATGTTTCAACATTGAGCAAACCTTCTCCTAGATTGGGCTATAGACCAAGGGAGATAGGATACATTTATCATAAAGGTGCACTTGTGGTAAATGGGCCCAGGCATAGTCCTTCCTTGATCATGGCAAGGAATAATATGGAATCAAGGTGCTTAAGGTGCTTTCCACGTGTCAATTAGCATTAGGATAACATTCACTCACAGGGGTGTACCTGTGGTGAATGACCCTGGTGTAGTCTTTGTCCTAGTCATGGTGATTTGACAAGGAAAGATAAAGACTCAAGATGCTAGATGCTATCACATGTGGACCCAGAGTGAGCCTGATCTCAGAGAGATTCAATTGGCTCAGAGGGAGAGCCACATAAAGAGTTCTTCTCGGTTCAAGTAGGAGAGAGACATATCCCAATACTAATATACAAATGTCATTAGTCTAGGGAGAATGTAGAATGTCTCCCTTGTTGAGAGGGAGTGTTTATGTTTGGACAACATTGGGAAGACATCTCTTAGATTAATAATTAATAATATAATTATTGATTATTAAATAATATATATAATAAGTAAATGATAATAATAAATATTTATTGATTATCCAAGGGACACATCCTTTCATGGATGGTAACCATATGTTCTCTATATATGGAACACTAATCATTGTAATAATATTATCTCACATACAAAAATCAACAAAAGCAATGTTGGACATAGCCACAAGGTTGTTCCATGTATATTTATTCTTGCAAATGGGTAAAATCATGAAGATGGGTAACACTTTTGCTTGTTTTATGAGATTTTTTGTTTTATTTTAAGAGGTTCTTCAACTTCTAGTAAACGAAAGTATTTTTTATTTAGAATTTTACTTTACTATAAAAACAAAACTCTTGAAGAATTTTGTAAGCTTTCTACTGACTATTTTTCAATTTTTTTTTATTGAGATTTGATATGTAAATTTGGCAATTGTTTGATAGTATGTTCCTTTAAAATGAAGGGAAAGATAATGAGGGTTATCCTCTGGCATAAAATGTATCCATTATTCAAAATTTTAACAAACGAAATATTTTGCAACAATCTACCCGCGCAAAAATGTATCCATTATTAAAATTTTGTTTTTGACAAATGAAATATACTGCAACAATCTACAAAGACTCTATTTTGTGATGACTATAGTTTTGAATCTAACAGATAAATATTATAATTTCTATATTTTTTTGAAGTTGACCAATCTGAAAAAGTTACATATTTTAAACACATGTTTTCCCCCACCATGTATCTATCTTAATTTTTACTTAAAAGTAAAATCTAAAAATACAATTTTGAAGAGAACAATTTAAGGATTCTAAATATAAATTTTCCATAATTTTCCATTGTATATTTGTAGAGATATGGATTTTTCATTTCACTGAATCATAATCTCACGTAAAAATATTATGCAGTGATTTATTTATAAAAATAAATAAAATTAGATAAAAACAATGAAAATGAAAACAAATTATATCCAATGAAAGTAGATTCAATTTTTAAAATGTTGGTATCAATTCCAAAACTAACTTATGAGTATTTTTAGGAGTCCATTACCTCCAAAGATCAAGTAAGATGGAGACAATTTGCAGTTTCCTGCAAACCTACCCATTTTCACGTTTTTGGCTGAAATATTCTTTCGGCGGAAACCTAGTTTTTAATGGAATCCTTTAAAAATAAACGTTTCGGCCGAAAAGTCTTTCGGTCAAATTATGATTACCACGGGAAAAAAATTCATCCGAAAAACATTATACACAAATTTCGAGGGCACCGTTCAATTTGACGTGCAAATTTTCGGCCGAAAAATGTTTCTGCCGAAAAAATTCCTAGCAACATTTTTTCTGCCGAAAAATTGCCACTAGGAATTTTGGAGACCCGATTCTCAGAAAAGTGTTACCCATCTTCATGATTTTACCCAAATCTAGATGCAATAAGGTGGATTTAACATCCATCTGATGGTCCTCCCATTTATGTGAGGTTGCAAGTGATAGGACAAGGAAGATATAATTCATTTTAGCTACTGGGGTTTTGAGGAAAAGATATGAATTGATCTTACTCAAGCATTTTCAGAATTTACTTGGCTAAAGTAAAGTAGATAGGAATATCACCCTATGTTTATAGCCAAAAAAAATATGTATCCTAACTCACAAGTATTAATTACAAGTGCTTAGGCTAGTGTTTTTTAACAAAAAGCTTGTTGGAAATTCACTTTTTATGTGTTTTCTGAAATTATCAGTTGTTGAAAATAAATGTAAGAACATAAGTAAAGACACCAAGATCATAATCAAGATAGATGAGACATAAATAAATCCTTTATTTCATTCCAATTCATAAAAGAGTCATTGTCTTTACAAAACTTCACACGGAAATCTTGGACCAAAGTCAAACCTAGAAATCCCCGATGGAACATACAAAAGGACCTCTAACAGAAAACCAAAAATGAACTCTAAAAGTTGGATCAGCTTGCCACAGATTTCTACCCACTCGACTCTGCACAATAGCTTTTATCAGTTGTGAAAGTTAATTCACAAACATAAGAGCCTACACAGACTATCAACGATAGATCAAAACCTCTGAAGAACAAGTGTCTAAATGATTTGATTCAGCCTTGAATATTGTTGTCTACAATAAGACCCTGCTATCACAAAAGAGAATTAGGCTATGATGAATATATGAATGAATTAAAACTAAACTATCTCAACATAAACTCAAAGATCAAACCTTAGCATGCTTTGTGTTTCTATCCTCCTCTTGTTCCTCCCATTAGTTCATCTTTTAACAATTTAGAATTGGTTAGAGTAGTTGAACTAACTTATTAGTTAAGCTAACATAAGGCTTTAACTAACTTTAGTTAAGGAGGGGGAGGGAAAGTAATAATCATAATATGGTCATAATTAAATAATAACTAATAGGTGGGACCCCCTTGTGACTCCTTTAGTGATAACAATCAACACATCATAACATAATCCATTTTTTACGCAAACACACCCCTTGTGCCTCCCTTCAAAACATATTTTCCTTTGACAATTTAGCTCATAAAACTTGAAAATATTTCAAACTAATACTCGTATATCCAAAATAAAATGTGTTGTCCAAAATCCATGGAGTCCACTGTCATAAAACAATAAATAACATAAAATTTAAAAACCATATTTTCCAGTCTGTGAAGAAACCCTTCCTTGGTTGCTGCTATCACCCCCTGATTTCCTTGAAATTGCCTTGAGTTGAGTAGATCCTTTAGGATTTATCTCACTGATCACATGGGAAAAATCATCCCTCAGGTGCATCTGTAAAGACATGGATTTGTCGGATTCATCGGAGGGTGAGGAAGGGGCAACAATGGATTTTCCTTTATCTAATTGATGATGGGCTTCAGTCTTCAATCTCTTGCTGGCATGGGAAGATTGCACTGGCGAATGGTTAGGGGCAGATTGGACAATGGGGTTTAATGGTGGAGAAGTAGGAAAAGATAAGTTTGGCCAGCCACGGTGTTGGTAGACTGCTGGGTGGACAATCTACTGCCACCCATCGTTTTCCGGGACTTCAGGCTGTAAAGAGACATGAGGAGGCACAGGTATACCGGGGGCTTGAGGGGCTTGGAAGGGAGGCCTTTCAGGCCTCGGTTGGACTATTCCTTGTCCAATCCAATTAAATAATGCAGCATGGAACAATTGTCCAAGCTCTTAAGAATCAACATCAAAAGGTATTGAGAACCTAGGTCTCCTTGGGCCTCGGTTCCAATTACCTCTACCTCTGTTTCCTCGGCCATGGCTTCCCTGACTGAAAAAACTCATCCTGCATATGTTAACAATTAGGAAATAGTCTTTTAAATAACCATGCATGACAACTCTTAAAAATTCAAAATAGATTTGGCTCAGAATGTATCAGTCTCATGCAATCCAATCCATACAAATTGTTCTAATGTTAATCAATGAGCAGGGGGTGGAAAAAATGTTCAGGGATACATGCGGGGTTTGTAATTAGAGAAAATATGATATAATGAAAAGGGATATATATGGTCACTGCTCAATGATAACAACAATCAACTATAGGAAAAACAATAAACCTCACTGCAATCCACACATAATTATGCCACTTTTATCCAATCTAACACATAATTTTCCTTAGCTGTGATCAATATCAGAACAGCGGGTGAACAAAATGAATATGGGATATGTGAGGGGTTTATAATTAGTGGAAAATGAGATAATGAGGGGGGGGGGATGTTTACTATTCATGAGATTAATCAAGTAATCCATAACATATTTTGCAGTAAGAAAAATATGCATCAACCAACGATCAAATGACTGGGTAATATTTCCTGTGTATTTGTTTAATTTCACTGTCCATTAATATCCAACACAGTGTCATTAAAAAACACAAGTAATTCACATAATTTGTAAGAGGTTTTGTTCCTTTTATTCGTACATTCTACATGTTATAATAGTCAACAACAACACTCAATCTGTAACCATTAACATCCACCATTACCATACATCTCCCCAATCCACGTCTATATTTGAAAGTAATGTTTCCAAAAAATAATAATGAAGTATCTACTTCTGTTAAAAGAGCCAATAGAGATATGTAATTATATGTGTTCCCATACATATATATGTAGTAGAAAGATCAAAATAATAAAGACCTCACATGCCACACTTGAAAAGACAATTGACTATAACCAACATTCATCATTTAGACACACGCTATGCAAAAGAAAATTTCCGAAACCATGTAACCATGCCACTGTAAAACAAGTATCTCAGTGCAACTTAAAACCGAGCCAAACATCCCACACAACTATCATCAACATTGATCAATTTGTAAAAATACAAACGAACTTAGAATTTGGGCGGTATTACTGGCCATACAAAACAAGCCATCCATATTATATGCGGTGCACAACTGAGATAATTTCACAGTGTAATAATTCTCATAACCACACAACAATATATAACCACGATATAACTCAAAAACCTCGTTCTGAGATATTTGTTAAGTCTCCCGTGAGTGACCATGTCACACACATTCAAGTGTATTCTCCTGACGACAAAAGATGTAGTGGAAATATCCAATCCAATCTTCTAATTCTCATAACATCATCTACAAGACGCAACATGTGTGAACAACACCAAACCCCTGTGACCAATTCCAACCACTATCCAAACATCATAAGAACCAATCTAACGGCTATATAATGACCAACAATTCGACACCATGGTAAGGGAAAACAATTGACGAAACAAGCATGATAACATTGTATACTCACGAAACAAAACAAAAACAACAGAGGCCCTTCAATAACAAAAAAAACTGATTTTTTCACAACAGGCTGGTGCCTATGAACTTTTTAGAAGTGCAATTGGCAATGTGGGGCTCACTCCATTTTCACAGAGGTATTGGCCAAAATCCATACTAACACGACTTCTAGTCGAATAACTGGTGAGCCCGCATTCGAAGTAACAGGCCACAATAATCTTAACATGCTCCACAGAGTTCTTATGAAGCTCCAGTCTGGAGGGTTTAAGGGTTTGCATAGTAGTCATCATAGGAGGGAAGGGGCACAGACTATGGTGGAAATTAGTGGCTAAAGGCATGCACTCAAGGAGGACCACGATGCTTGTGAACATGAGGCATTTCCTTGACAGAGTTGAACAGGGTTCCAGTTAAACCCAGGAACCTTGAAGACAATCATCCAGTCAGCTTTTTTAAAGAAAACCTTTTAACAAAACACAATGGTAACAAAATCTATCACCCAGGAAGACCACCAACTGTGATGAACTCACAACAATTATACACAGAGCCATCATTTTTCCATTCAAAGCTGAAACCACACGGTTGCAACACTCAGGACAACACAAACACATACAACTGAGCCAAAAACATTTCATAATTAGAGTGAAGTCAGGAATGGCTAAAAGAGATATACTTGTCAATCGAAAACCTTAAGACGAGAAGCAGTCGAGCGGTTTTACCCTGTTGAAAATCTGGAGCGTGAACACAACAACCAGATCAAACAATAGTCTAATTAGGGTGGCGGCTAACGAGAAGGGTAAAGGTGACATGCATTAAATGCACGTCGCCTCCACCCACATCACATTTACTCCATAGTACATGCCAGCGAGCCCTCATTAACACCATTAATCAATCAATGCATTGTGAAAATCAACTCATTAAACCAGAGCATGCTCCAAGTTCCACACTCAACCATTTGCGTCGTTACCTTTCCACATGCGCCACCCATGCTATCTTTCAAATGATCCGCTTGACCACTATACAAAAAAACCATCACCAATAGCACAACCAACATAAAAAGCATTGCAAATTCATTACTTCCATAAGCCACCAAGGTTTATAACATATGCATATTGACTACAGATTGCATCAATCAACACATAACCCATGTATTATCATTTGACAAGAATGCGCAACCAAACTTCCACGATATGCATATAAAATTTAACATTTTTTAAAATGCCATTTTCTTGTTATTTAGGACTTAACCACTATCAACAAGTATTTCATTTATATAGTATCACAAAGATAGGTTTTTTTCCCTTTTTTTTCGATACAGTTTTTAATTTTCCTCAAAATTCCCTTCTGCAATTTTTACTAACATTTTTGTTGTACAGGTGCAAGAAGAACAAATATCGTAAATGAATAGAAAGTTGTAGTATCAGGAAGGAACACCATCTCAAATATTAATTGATATCAATGACAACCATATTCTCATCAACCAAGTAAAACTATGTAGCACATCATCATAACATTGAAAATGATTACCTTCCCTATGTAGTACAAGTATCATGATTAGTAATGAAAGTGGTTTTGTGATAATTTTCCCCTTCCACCTTGATTTTATTGTAACAAAATAAACTGTCAAGTAAGGGCTCCAAGTATAACTCTACGATCTATTGCTGAAACATTTCCATATTGAGAGGAGGGAAAGGATTTCTTATAATTGCTTGCCTAAAAGTTCGAAGACTAGTGCAGGTCCTAAAATTATCAGGGATCCTCGAAGTAGGTTCCCACTTTGAAACCCCTTCATGGTGGACTGAAAAAAAACATTTACATCCTTAAGAAATCTCCCAACTCCCTTTGAAAGGTTACTTTCAGTGCAGAGTTAACAAGTTTCTATTTTTTTCTAGCTGTTTTCATAGTACACTGAACAAGACTTGGATCAAAACCATGAAGATCCACATTAAACCAAGAAAAAACCTTTTGAAGTCCACCAAGTAACCCAACAGACCTCATCTCTTCTTTATCAGGACCCTGGACATTTATTTTAACGTTCATTGAAGATCCAAGTGTCCTATTTTTTTATGGAGATGGCTTCAACCACCTTTAGCTGCAACTCCTCTTCTTCCTGTTTTTATTTGTTGCCTCCAACACTCAAGGAAAACAAACTCTCGGGAGGAGTCAAGCCTTCAGGAATTTCATTATTTTCTATAGATATAGTCTCCTCGGGCTTGAGGGGTTTATTTTGAATGACAACACAACTTCTTTCATTGTTAGGGATGGCCTTCCATGATTCTTCGTTTTCATAAATGTATGAGCGATGTAGAGATTGGAAAGCACAATCAGGCCAATGAGGCAAGAGTTTTTGAGTAGGAGAGGTTGCAAAGACTGCTAATCGATTATCTATAGAATTCAACTCCTTCCTAACATGAGTGATGTTAAATGTTAGGAGATTCAAGACAAGTGCCCAAACAATTTGGGAATATTGTTCCATCAACTTTTTGCTAGGAGAGCAAGTCTTACATATCAGGTTTACAACAATCTCATAATTTCCAAAAACTGAAAGGTGACCACAACCAATATTAAGGGCATTCTCAATGCCTAACAACAAAGCTTCGAATTCAGGAGCATCGTTCGAGCAAGAAAACTCCAACCTGTATGACAGATTATGAATCTTTTCTGCAGGGGAAACCAAGATAATACCAGCCCCGTTACCCTCATTTGAATGTGAACCATCAAAGTGCATATGCCACAATTCATCCTCTAAATAAATTCTTTCCAGAGGAATATTATCCTCTTTAGCGAATATGGAATACACCCCTAGGTCTTCTTCGATATAGTTTACACTAGATTGTGGAACACTCTCTATGTAGGGTGAAATTCTTCCTTATCTAAGGACTATGATATTCTTTCCATTCTGAGGAATGGATAAATGTGTCTCATTGAGCGAGAGGTATCCACCTGTTAGTTATTTCCAATCTCTCCCCAAGATAATTGAATAATTGCTTACAGGCATATCAATCACCTGAATGTTGAGGGTTGTCCTTATCTGAGGATGAGCGCATAAAACCAAGGTTACATCCTTAATCTCGCCTATGGTTGTTTGTTGTAGACTATTATAGGAGAGCATTCTTCTGGCATTTTCGTTTGTACAAGACAATCCTAGTTCTTCCATAATAATCTTTGACATCACACTTGGGCCCGAACCACTGTCAATGAGGAAATAATGGGTGATTTTATCCATGATCTTCACAAAAATGAAAAAGTTTATTTTTATTTTTATAGGGTATATAAAATTATGTACACCTACTTTATTTACAAAAGAATCTTCTTTGTCTACCTCTTCGTTAAGACTGGCTACAACGAAATCTTTTCCTTCCATGAATTGTTTCAGATGCATATGTTGTTTAGGGACAACAACCATGTCTAAGAGGGTTGCATCTACCTTAATGTTGGCCAATTGATTTAGGATATTGTATTTGGAAGAGGGGGGAGAGGGAGTGATTCCTTGACTCTTAGGAATTTTAGGGACCTGGGGTGCAGCAACGGTTGAGGATGAACTCGGGCTAGAAGAACTGTGAGGAGGGCCATAGGCTTTGTTTCTAGTATTGATGACCATGACATCTTCTAGCTCAAAAAAATCTAGGACAACGATAGTGGCTTCTAGTCTTTTACCAAAGATCTTGTCTCTGGAACTCTTCCTTACCTCACATGTGGTTTCTTCATGGTGTTCCTCGCAAAAGTTGCACCAACTCCAAGGCAGGATAGCCTTCGGGTGGAAATTATTTTCAACTGGAATTCTAAAAGGAGGGGCAGAAGATGATGAATCTCTAGGGGTGAGAGGGTTGACAGTATCTTTATGCTCAAAAGCTATCATATGGTTGTTCATATCGTGTACCAGCTATAAGAGAGTGGACATATCTGTCTATCTAACTGATTCTCCATGGGGTAGACCAGTTCGTTCAAGTTGTTCCTCATACTTTAAGAAAGTGTGCAGAATAGAACGAAGATTATCAATGGCCTTTTCTTCAAGCCTATGATGTTAAGGAGAAGGCAATGCATTTTAGTAATGCATGAAGGCGGCTTGATTCTGAGGGAGGATAAGTTTGAGGATTTGATTATACAACTTGGTGAAACTCAAGTTGAAAGACCCGATGGTCTCACCATATTTGTAAGTGACGTTATTATACTCATAAGTGGATTTTGGATTACCCATAAGTGGATTGGAACCAATAAATTAACTCCTCCCAAGTAGACAGGGTCTTAGGAGGAAGGTCAAAAAAGTCGTCCATAACCTTTCCTTCCAAGGAATTGGTGAACAAGCGCATGAAAGTCTCATTGTCATTAGCCCCTATATTATGACAAGCATTTGAAAATGCCACTAGGTTTTCATTAGTACTGACAGTGTTATTTCCCAAAAACTTAGGCAAATTCTATTTAAACTTCGAAAGAGGGGGAGTATCAGGTGCTAGTTTAAGAGGAGAGAACACATGCCATGGTGTGGTAGTGGCATCTTCTTTGAACTGAAAAAGGCCATACTTTTTAATGAATTTGGTGGGGTTTGTAGTAGATTGGACAGGGATATGGTGTATTTACAAGCTACCAATCATTAATGACGATGAAGATTGGGAAGATGGAGAACTTCCAGTGCACCAGAACCACCACTAGATGTCATTCTATGGATGATAGATAAGGGAAAGAATGACGATCTGGATGAATCAGAGAAAGTTCTCCTTAGAGAACTTTGTTGGGCAGATAACACAATGTTTCTCCTTCTTATTTCAACAATGGTATTGATTTCAGGTGACAAGCCTCTTGTTCTTCTAGAAGCACGAGAATCTAAGGACATGAAAGAAAGGCCAAAACTGAAGAAACAAAAGGTTATTGTTGATTTTTGGGTTGCTTACGTCTAGATTCCAATTGTTCTTGGACACTAATATCTCTTTCAATTGCTTCCCAAGAACGGTTAAGCTCAACACGGGTCCTATCAGTGTCTAAAATAGTATGAAACAGGTTCAAAGCAATGTTGGTCTGGTCTTGGAGACTGGGCTCAATATTGGGATGCCTTGCGATAGGAACAATCATTAATAGAAAATAGTGCAAGAAACCAAAACACGAAAAGAAATATGTATCGATGAAAATCGAGTATGAAAATTAACCGGAGAAATATTGAAGATCTCCCCAGTATGGTCGCTAAATAAATGTTGAGGAAAATATATGAATTGATCTTACTCAAGCATTTTCAGATTTAACTTGGCTAAAGTAAATTAGATAGGAATATCACCCTACATTTATAGCCAACAACAATATGTATCCTAACTCACAAGTATTAATTACAAGTGATTAGGCTAGTTTTTTTTAACAAAAAGCTTGCTGGAAATTCACTTTTTATGTGTTTTTCTGAAAATATCAGTTGCTGAAAATAAATGTAAGAACAGAAGTAAAGATACCAAGATCATAATCAAGATAGATGAGACATAAAGAAATCCTTTATTTCATTCAAATTCACTAAAGAGTCATTGTGTTTACAAAACTTCACACATAAATCTTGGACCAAAGTCAAACTTAGAAATCCCCGATGGAACATACAAAAGGACCTCTGACAGAAAAAAAAAAACTGAACTCTAAAAGTTGGATCAACTTTCCATAGATGGTTGCTTACTCGACTCTTCACAATATCCTTTATCAGTCATGAATGTTAATTCACAAACAGACAAGCCTACACAAACTATCAAAGATAGATTAACACCTCTCAAGGACAAGTGTCTGAATGATTTGATTCAACCCTGAATATTGTTGGCTACAATAAGACCCTGCTATCACAAAAGAGAATTAGGCTATGATGAATATATGAATGAATGAAAATTGAACTATCTCAACATAAACTCAAAGAGAAAACCTTAGCATGATTTGTTCTTCTATCCTCCTCTTGTTCCTCCCCTTAGTTTATCTTTTAACAATTTAGAATTGGTAAGAGGAGTTGAAATAAATTATTAGTTAAGATAACATAAGGATTTAACTAACTTTAGTTAAGGAGGTGGGGGAAAAGTAATAATCATAATAGGGTCATAATTAAATAATAACTAATAGGTGGGACCCCCTTGTGACTCCTTTAGTGATAACAATCATCACATCATAACATAATCCATTTGTTAAGAAAACACACCCCTTGTGCCTCCCTTCAAAACATATTTTCCTTTGAAAATTTATCTCATAAAACTTGAAAATATTTCAATCTAATACTCGTATATCCAAAATAAAATGGGTTGTCCAAAATCCATGGAGTCCATTGTCATAAAACAATAAATAACATAAAATTTAAAAACTATATTTTCCAGTCTGTGAAGCAACCCTTCCTTGGTTGTTGATGTCACCCTCTGATTTCCTTGAAATTGCCTTGAGCTGGGCAGAGCCTTTAGGCTTTATCTCACTGATCAGATGGGAACAATCATCCCTCAGGTGCATCCATGAAGACATGGATTTGTCGGAGTCATCGGAGGGTCAGGAAGGGGAAACGATGAATTTTACTTTATCTAATGCATGATGGGCTTCAGTCTTCAATCTCTTGCTGGCGTGGGAAGATTGCACTGGAGAATGGTTAGGGGAAGCTTGGACAATGGGTTTTAAAGGTGGAGGAGCAGGCAAAGATAAGTTTGGTTAGCCATGGTGTTGGGAGACTGTTGGGTGGACAATCTCCTACCACCCATCATTTTCCGAGACTTCAGGATGTAAAGAGACATCAGGAGGCACATGTATATGGCAGGCGTGAGGGACTTGGGAGGGAGGCCTTTCAGGCATTGGTTGGACTATTCCCTATCCAATCCAATTAAAGAATCCAACATGGAACAATTGGCCAAGCTCTTCATAATCAACATCAAAATGTATTGAGAACCTAGGCCTCCTTGGGCCTCAGTTCCAGTTACCTCTACCTCTATTTCCTCGACCATGGCTTCCCTGATTGAAAAAACTCATCCTACATATGTTAACAATTAGAAAATAGTCTTTTAAATAACCATGCATGGAAACTCTTAAAAATGTGAAATAGATTTGACTCATAATGTGTCGGGCTCATGCAATCCAATGCATACAAATTGTTCTAATATTAATCAATGAGCAGGGGGTGGAAAAAATGTTTAGGGATACATGAGGGGTTTGTAATTAGCGAAAATATGATATAATGAAAAGGGAGAGATATGGTCATTGCTCAATGATAACAACAATCAACTGTAAGCAAACCAATAAACCTCACTACAATCCACACATAATTATGCCACTTTTATCCAATCTAACACAAACTTTTCCTTAGTTGTGATCAATATCAGAATAAGGGGTGAACAAAATGAATATGGGATATGTGAGGGGTTTATAATTAGAGGAAAATGAGATAATGAGGGGGGGGTGGGACATTTATTGTTCATGAGATTAATCAAGCAATCCATAACATATTTTGCAGTAAGAAAAATATGCATCAACCAACAATCAGATGATTGAGTAATAATTCATGTGTATTTGTTTAATTTCACTGTCCATTAATATCGAACACAATGTCATTACAAAACATAAGTACTTCAAATAATTTGTAAGAGGTTTTGTTCCTTTTATTCATCCATTCTGCATGTTATAACAGTCAACAACAACACTCAATATGTAACCATTAACAACCACCATTGCCATGCATCTCCCAAATCCACGTCTATACTTGAAAGTAGTGTTTCCAAAAAATAATAATGAAGTCTCTACTTCTGTTAATAGAGCCAATCGAGATCTATTATTATATTCGTTCCCATAAAATATATGCAGTAGAAAGATCAAAATAATCAAGACCTCACATGCCATGCCTGAAAAGGAAATTGACTATAACCAACAGTCATCATTTAGACACAGTCTATGCAGAAGCAAAATTTCAAAACCATGTAACCATGACACTGTAAAACAAGTATCTCAGTGCAACTTAAAACCAAGCCAAACATCCCACACAACTGTCATCAACAGTGATCAATTTGCAAAAATACAAACACACTTAGAATTCAGGGGGTATTACTGGGCATACAAAACAAGCCATTCATATTATACATGGTGCACAACTGAGAGAATTTCACAGTGTAATAATTCCCATAACCACACACCAATATATAACCACGATATAACTCAAAAACCTCATTCTGAGCTATTTGTTAAGTCTCATGTGAGTGACCAGGCCGTGCACATTCAAGTGTATTCTCCCAACGACAAAAGATGCAGTGGAAATATCCAATCCAATATTCTAATTCTCAAAACATCATCTACAATATGCAACATGTGTGAACAACACCAAACCCCTATGACCAATTCCAACCACTATCCAAACATCATAAGCACCACTCTAACGGATGTATAATGACCAACAATTTGACACTGTGATAAGGGAAAAACAACCAACCAAACAAGCGTGATAACGGTGTATACTCATGAACCAAAATGAAAATTTCAGAGGCCCTTCAATAACAAAAAAAACTGATTTTTTGACAAAAGGTTGGTGCCTGTGAACTTTTTAGTAGTGCAATTGGCAATGTAGGGCTCATGCCATCTTCACAGAGGTATTGGCCAAAAGCCATACTAACACGACTACTATACAAAGAACGGGTGAGCCTGCATTCAAAGTAACATGCCACAATAATCTTAACATTCTCGATAGACTTCTTATGGAGCTCCAGTCTAGAGGGTTTAAGGGTTTGCACAGTAGCCATCGTAGGAGGGAGGGCGCACTGACTATGGTGGAACTTCGGGGCTAAAGTAAAGCGCTCAAGGAGAACCACAATGATCGTGAACAGGAGGCATTTTCTTGACATAGTTGAACAGGGTTCTAGTTAAAACTAGGAACCTCGAAGACAATCATCGAGTCAGATTTTTTAAAGAAATTTTTTTAACAAAACAAAATGGTAACAAAATATATCACCCAGGAGGACTGCCAACTCTGATGAGCTCACAACAATTATACACAGAGCTATCATTTTTCCATTGAAAGACGAAACCACACAGTTGCAACACTCAGGACAACACAGACCCATACAATTGAGCCAAAAACATTTCATAACTAGAGTGAAGTCAAGAATGGCTAAAAGAGACATACCTGTCAATAGAAAAAATTAAGATGAGAAGCGACCGAGTGGTTTCACCCTGCTGAAAATTTGGAGCATGAACACAACAACTAGATCAAACAATAGTCTGATTAGGGTGGTGGCTAACAAGAAGGGTAAAGGTCGCGTGCAGTAAATGCACGTTGCCTCCACCCACATCACATTTACTCCATAGTACATTCCAATGAGCCCTCATTAACACCATTAATCAATCAATGCATCGAGAAAATCAACTCATTAAACCATAGCATGATCCAAGTTCCACACTCAACCATTTGCGTTGTTACCTTTCCACATGCTCCACCCATGCTATCTTTCAAATGAACCGCTTGACCACTACACAAAAAAACCATCACCAATAGCACAACCACCATAAAAATCATTGCAAAGCCATTACTTCCATAAGCCACCAAGGTTTATAACATATGCATATCAGCTACAGACTGCATCAATCAACGCATAACCCCTGTATTATCACTTGCCAAGAATGCGCCACCAAACTTCCACGATATGCATATCAAATTTAACATTTTTTAAAATGTCATTTTCTTGTTAGTTAGGACTTAACCACTATCAACAAGTATTTCATTTATATAGTATCACAGAGCTAGGTTTTTTTCCCTTTTTTTTTCCTTAGTTACAGTTTTTACTTTTCTTCAAAATGCCCTTCTGCAATTTTTACTAACATTTTTGTTATACAAGTGCAAGAAGAACAAATATCATAAATGAATAGCAGGTTGTAGTATCATGAAGGAACAACATCTCAAAGATTAACTGATATCAATGAAAACCATATTCTCATCAACCAAGTAAAACTTTGTAGCACATCATCATAACATTGAAAATGATCAGACCTGATTCTCAAAAGTTCAAGGGGGTCCCACCTACTAGCATTATTTAGTCTTATATAATAGTAGGATTTAGAAACACTTTGCGGGTGAAATTTACATTGATGTTTTCAATCGTAAACAAGGGGCAAAGGTTTCATTATAGTCAATGCTTTCAACTTGGGAGAACCCTTTGAAAACTAACCAAGCCTTGTGTAGTTCAACACTTCCATTTGATGCATATTTAGTTTTGTAGACCCATTTACATATGGGAAGTTTTCTTCCTTTCAGAAGAGGTGCAATATCCCAAGTATCATTTTCCATGAAAGGACAATACTCGTCATTCATTGTCCTGTCCTAATCTGGATGAATTGAAGCTTCTACAAATGTCTCTGGATCATGAGTCTCTAAAACTTGAGCCAAAAGATAATAATCTTGCTAGAAATGTGAACGAGTCCGACATAGATTTGAAGGATCAATGAAAAGATTACCAACTGCTTCTTGTGTTGAATGAACCCATCTAGGAAGTGGTGGTGTTGGTGTAGGTTCATATTCATTGGACTCATATAAAGGAAAGTGAGTAGGCAGAGGTGGATTTTCATCCTCACTGTCATTATCTAAATACGAAGAAATGAGGATATGAATAGAAGAAGGAACAAACATCAAAGATCGTTCACAGGCCGAAGAAGGAATAAATGTCGAATTAGGTTCGCAGGCCGATATATTTTCATCAAATTTAACATATCTTCGAAAAATAATTTCATTTGAATGAGGTTGAATAAGTCTGTAACCTTTGACATCTTCAAAATAACCAACAAAAATACACTTTGCATTTAATCAACAATCACAATCGACCATTGATATCAATCGAACATTTCCTGTTTCTTTACGAATACAAAGGATTTATTCCATTGTTCTTGTTCGATTTTGACTCAATTTGCTATCAACTCAACCCGATCTATCCTCAAATCCTCGGGATCATTGATCTCTTCGATGATCGATGATCGATTATGATCTGTCTTGTATGATAAGAATATTTAATCACGCTTGATCCAAACCTGCACACATGATCTAAGAATGAAATATTCACAGTTCAAACATTTATGCCTGCAACATTCCATCTTACAAAGATTTAATCACACACAACAATGCATAGAGGTCTTTAAACAAACAATTCCATGAACACTCGAAATAGAGTGGTTCTAGTTTTCAATTGTACACATATTGTACATATGGTTTGCATAAGGTCTCTCTCTTCTAATGGCCTTTCATAATTTCACTCACTCTGGCATGATTTACTCGTTGGATGGACTTTCCTAGATGCCCTTAGGATTACATCATTTATACAAAAGACTCTGAAACCACAATTTTTTCAGACCCTGACAATCTTCCACTAAATCAATCCCTATGATATTTTAGATCCAAAAAATCCTCCTGAGATCTCTAAGTTACCATAGGATCTCTCTAACTCCCACAACCTCCTGAGATCTTTTTGACATATCTAATTAAAATGCATTACAATCCAATAATACAAACTTTCTAGAATTCAAATAAAACTTAGGAATTTACAAAAAAAAAAATTCCATTACAAAGACCTCCCTCGACCTATTCAAATGCACTTGATTTTGGTTGAAAATTCTCATGCATCATACTCCCAAGGTTAAAAAAAATTATGATCTCCTAATCATGAATTCCATTAGATGAAGTCCTCCTGGATCCCATACTTTATGTTGTTATTGTCTTTTCTTGTTTTCTTGTTGTTGCCTTGTTGTTGTCTACAAGCTTCCAGAATCCCATATTTTACTCTGTTTCTTTCCAATCACCCTACTGGTGTAATCCCTCTCATCCAACTACAACTTGTGGTTGACTACCCTTTTCATCCCATGGTATTCCCATCTGGGCCTCTTCATCATCAACTTCCATAATTCCTCAATTTCAATGTCCATCTCTGCATTTTTCTATCTCTGTCCTTCATATGGACTCCACTCATCTGATACCAACTCTTTAGTATTCATCTCTTTTATGTCCTCAGTTCCATGGAAATAATCTTCAAAATATGCATTTTTCTTCTATAGCAGAAATTGACCTTCCCTAGACAACTCTACATCTTCTCATTGCCCATAGTCCTCATACTCAGACAAACAATTATCTTGAAAATATAATAACTCTTCTTATCCTCTTGATGCCTCAAATTCTTTTTTCATGTCAGGTGTTATTGAATATTCTATTCCTCCAACAATCATGCAATATTCATCCTTATTTGGACTGACTAACCAATCTCCAATAGTCTTAATTCTTCATCATAATCTGTCATCATTGTATTTGAATGCTTCCATTTATTTCCCTCATTGTCTTTGTGTTTGTCTTCATAACCTTCATACACACACCCATGATTAGTTTTCAATACATGAGACTCTTGGGCATCATTTGGCATCATATGCTTGTGTTGGTCTAAGAATCCCATCAAACTTTCATCTTGAACATCTACTGCTTCAACAATTTCATTTACAAGTTGTATATAGTCTTCAATCTGACTATTTTCATGAGATGATAATATCTCATCCTCCTTCATAACATAACTATGATTATTGTATGCTTCCATTCCTTCAGAAAGCATATCTCCACCTTTATCAACCTTTATGACAATTTCAGATGACTGTCCAACTTATTTCCTTCCACAACCTGTAAACACACACAAATCGTTAGTTTCAAAAATATAATACCTCATGGTATCATTTGATGCTTCTGACACCATTTCCACATGTGTATTTGAACCTTCCTGGCAGTTCATGAGACTCTCAACATGTCTCACTTTAACATCTCCATCATCATCCTCTCCAAGGAATAGTCCTTGGTCTGGTTCAAAAAAGTGAACTTCCTTTTCTGTCTATGACCTCTGTCTAAAATCAGTTGCTCTGAGTTTCTCTTCCTTAAGTAAAGCACTCAACCTATTCCTCAAGATTTATCTCATATTCCTTGCATACAACTTCTCAATAGATCACTTGACCTTATTCTTCACATTCCAACCCCATCTCTAGTCTTCCTTAATTTTCTCTAGTAGCTCCGTAATTATGTTGAGTCTCTCCTTTACCTCAAGAAATTCTTTGTCAAACTCCTCTTGAATCATCCTTATTTTTCCAATAGATTTGGAATCCTCTTTCCTCTGGCTATGGATTCTCTCTGAACCTATGACATGACCATTAGTAGTCATATCCATATCTTTCTTTGTGAACTTCTCCTAGTCCACTATGAGTTGCATCAAGCCTCCGTAGCAAGTCTCCTTTACTTGCCACTCAATACCCCACCAAGATTCCTCCTCAACTTTGGCTGTTTGGTATCCATGGTTCTCTCTACTGGAACCCTATGAGCAGTCCTCTACTCTTCTCTAGCTTCTGCACTTACTCACACTCTCTGAGAAATTCTGTTTTTTTTTTCACTTTCAATCTTCAACTGAAAGTGTTTACAACATCCCTTGTTTCAAGGTTCTGCCACAAGCTTCTCTTTATCCTCTAAGAGATCCAAATGCTCTCTATCACAACTCCTATGGTCGTAATGTTTCTACCATTCCTTATCCTTCTAGTTCTACTTGCAATGTTTCTTCATCAAAGTTAATTAATAAAACATTTAAATCAATACCTGCAAGATTCGTCCCATGATCTTGTCTTCCATTTACATATCTCTCCAATTTTGCTTCTTTGGTTGGAATGTCCCCAATTCTGTAGTAATCCACTAAGGAATTATATGTCCAATTCCTTTTTTTGCATGTCTGCAAAAATCTGTACAGGATTCCTTCTACAATTTCAAATTTGCAGCTTTCTCTTCACTAATTACAGAGAAAAACTGCACTATCATACCAAAAATGATGACGTCCTGAACTAAAACCCGCATACAAAATTTTAAAAATATCAATTATGCTCAGCTCGAAAGTCAAGCTGCTCCAAATATCAATTGTAGGCTTAAAATATTCCTTGTGAACATAGTTCTGTAATCTCTGTTTTGTGCCAGATTGAGATCATACTCTTTATTCAGCACTCAAAACCATGTGCTCATTCTATTCCGTGACCAAGCATTATAACCTTGCGCCAACACCTTACACCATCAAATCCTTCATCCAATGCTTGTCGTCATAAGACCTTTCACCATCACCATTTTTTTATGTCATCAGGTGCTTAACTTTGTCAATTCCTTAATGTTAGCACTCAATCCTTTCTCTCACCATATGACTAAGGGACATGACCACCCATTGAACCATCGTCGAGGTATTTTCTCCTCGCAGGCTATAGAGCCCTTTTTTTTGGAGTGTTTCGATACCCGAAACCTACAACACTCTGAATACATGCCTCCGACGACCTATATACTCCTTCCTTTCAGACTTGGAATAGTTGCGAGCTTCTCCACTGTCGATCAACCTACATATATGGTGACATATCACTAACCTTCTCTTACATTGTGCCAGGTCTTCGTCAAGGGACTTACACATGGATGCCACATGTCAAATTCTTATTTGTGCACTTCGCTGTCACGTATCCACTTTTCATTCGTTGATGCCATCTATCATGATATATGTTAGCTTCCACGTGTCACTCTGGTAGTCATTGATCTATTCAACTCCGATTATATCTCTTCTGTCATTCATAGTTGTTTTGTTTCTCTGGGTTAATTCACTTCGATGGTCGGACTCCGAACACTGCTTCTACTAACAGTTTCCTGATTTTGGCTTCTTGATCGTCAATCTCCTGCTATGAATGGTCATGATCACGTGCCCTCATTCAGTTCGAGTTTAGCCTTCTACAGGTCAACAGGACCATGTATCTTCTTAACCATGGATCTAGTCAATCCCGAATAGATCTCAGTCATTGATCAACAATATGTCTTTGCCATTGATATTCCTCCTCCAAATCAATCTGCACTGTTGATCGTGTCTCTTTCAACTATTGATTTGGATCACCTAAACAAATATGGATTGTCGGTTGGGGTCTTTCATCCATCTATTTGGACCATTACACAAACTCCTCTCATCATAGTTTCCTTCGGACTTCAATTTCGAATAAACTACTTCCAAAGTATTTTTTACTGTCACATCCTCGGCGTATCAGACTCCGATTGAAGGATCATTTTCCACCTTCGTTCTAGATAACCTCCACTCTATATCAAATCTCTCCCATCCAATTTAAAAACGTAAACATATAACTTGGCATTTAATCAATGGTCACGATCAATCGTTAATCTCGATCAAACGGTTGTTGATTCTTTACAACTACAAAGGATTTCTTCCACTGTTCTTGTCCGATTTAAACTCAATTTGCTCTCAACTTGACCTGATCTATCCTCAAATACTCAGGATCATCAATCTCTTCGATTATCGATGGTCGATTATGATCTTTCTTATCTGATAATAATATTTAATTACGCTGGATCTGAACCTGCACACACGATCTAAGAAGGAAATCTTCACTGTTCAAACATTTACCCTTGCAACATTCAATCTTGCAGATATTTAATCACACACAACAATGCACAAAGGCCTTCGAACAGACAATTCCATGACCACTCGAAATAAAGTGGTTCTAGTATTCAATTGTATAAAGATATTACATAGGGTTTGCATAAGGCCTCTCCCTTCTAATGGCCTTTCATAATTTCACTCACTTTGGCCCGATTTCCTCGCTGGATGGCCTCTCCTAGACACCCTTAAGCTTACATCATTTATACAAATGTCTCTGAAACCAAAATTGGTTCAGACCCTAACTATCGTCCACTAAATCAATCCCTAGGATATTTTAGAACCACAAAATCCTCCTGAGATCTCTAACTTTTTCCTAGGATATCTCTAACTCCCAAAACCTCTCGAGATCTATTTGAAATATCTAATTACAATGCATTACAATCCAATTATACAAACTTTCTATAATTCCAATAAAACGTAGGAATTTACAAACATTTAAATTCAATTATAAAGACCCTCCCAGGCCTATTCAAATGTACTTGATTTTGGAGGCAAATTCTCCTGCATCAAAGCCCAAGTGTTTTCCTCCCCTAACCATATAACTTAAGCTCTAGAAGGTTCATTTAGGGATTAAACTACTTCCTCCCTCCCTTACTGTATTTAGATATTGAAACCCATTTCAGTGCACAAAACCTACTCATGTCACTCATATCCCACTTGAATGCTAAAAAACACTAACCATGGCCCTAAGAATTATTTGTGATGTGGGTCCGAGACACATTCTCGTTCAGGGCATGTGTTTTTGTTTAATTTATTGTATCCATCTAGGAGGCTAGTGATACCGTACAAGGTTGTTGTGTGGTCATTTGAGGATGTGTTCAAATCTATAGTTGTAGAATCTTTGTGGATAATAGTTATTGTTCATGGCTATTGATATTGACAAACATAATTTAGAGCACAAGGCTCATTATTCTCCTCATGTGATCTTATATAGACTTCTAGAAACATTCCTTGTGCACTGGTAAGCTTAGTCACAAAAGCATGTGCGCATTATAGGAACGCTTGTACGCTCTAGAACGCATGCGCATTCTTTTCATTCAATTTTTTTGGGCGGGATTGACAAATTTAACATACGTGTTTTCTGAACTGGTTTCTTCAGATTTAGGTTCATAACGAAAAACTTGGTGGTTTGGGCCTCAAACACATCGAAACCTCCATTTTCTAAATGGATCTCAATATCTCTATTTTTCACATTATTTTTGTATAGGCTACATAAATCCATCGTGGATGAAACTACACACACATATAGAGTCAACCAAGTAGATTAGAAATATATAATTAAAATAATAAATAATATTGTTTACCATTTTTAATATATTTTTGTCTTTACATATATCGAAATCTTAAAATACATACATCTTGTATTCCTGCTATAACTTTTTATTGCCTTAACCATTTTTATAAAAACATATATGTTGAACTAGTACATAGTAATATCTACAATCTAAAAATAAAGAAAAAATGTTTGATTATGTTAAGACCCTCACACCTACACTAACACATGGCCTTGTAATTTCAAGGATACAATAACTTTCATAATTTAAAAAAATATTAAATTAACATTATAAATTTTGAAAAAATAAACATGAGTAACAAGAATGTGTTCTCTACAATTCTACAATTTTTTTTAAGGAAATTCCATCATTTAGGTACTCAACACTAGGATTAACAGGAACACATACATTATATTTTGCATGAAAAATAACATACCAATGTTAGAAAAAGTTCAAATTTACCATAGTCATACACAAATTCTAAAAATAAAAATTATATCTTCCGAAAGCTAATCAATTTTCAACATTTCATTTTTTTACACCATATTCAAATTCATTGTGAAAGTACTTCTAATCATCCCTCCAATTTAACAGATTGTTCTTTTTCCATGTTTTCATTTCCATTAACACATAATGAGAGATAATCATTATCTTGCACTAGCTTTGCCACCATTTTAGCCATTGTATTTATACAAACAAAACCCACACCTTCATTGATTGAACTAACGGAATTGACAAGTCCTATCAATTTTTAAAAAGAATAAATTCACACTACTTAATCATGTAATATAAGTGTAAAAATAATTTGAACCTATAATAAAATGGTTTGAAAATAAATTAGTGTCTTAATACTAAGAATAACATTCTTCTAAATATAGTTTTCATATAAATATTGAATGATACAATTTAAGTCTAACTTAATTTAAAATAACACTTTTCACTATGAAACTTCAATGGAAACTTCAGTTTACATGATCAATATTAAGAACTACAATGTAATCACATGTAGTAATAAAAACAAAAATGTACTTCTAATGATAAATCTTAATATGATATTTCATTAGATAGATATTCATGCCATTTTATGCAAAGAAAGCATAAAATGGTGAAAGTAAATTTTGGCTTAATCACATGTAGTAATAAAAACAAAAATGTACTTCTAATGATAAATCTTAATATGATATTTCATTAGATAGATATTCATGCCATTTTATGCAAAGAAAGCATAAAATGGTGAAAGTAAATTTTGGCTTTTTCTAACCTAGCACATCTTTTACAAATACCACTAGAAAATCATCATGATTATGTGTTTGTTTTGCAAAACCATTAATTCATATATATTAATAATTCTATTGTCCAATTAATTATATTTTTTCATTTCTACTCATATATTTTTAATCATTAAAAAAAAATTAATAATTTTTGTTTGTCAAATTAATAATCATATCTTATATTTTTTTTATTTTTACTCATATATTTTTAATCATTAAAAAAAATTAATAATTTTTGTTTGTAAAATTAATAATCATATATTTTCAACCATTACGAAGATTTAATAATTCTTATTTGTGAAATTAATAATTATAATTAAGAACGACTCTCGACATTTTCAACTTCTAGTTTTCAAGTTCTAAAAGTTTTGGGAGCTTGGGAATTAGTTGGGAGCATCCCCAATTGGCTGGGAATTTTTTTGGGAACTTGGGAGCTTTTTGGGAGCTTCAACATCAAAGAAATGGGAGCTTGGGAACCAATGTCCTAAAAGAAGAGCTTTAAATTATAATTATATTAAATTAAAATGTAAATATATTTATTCATTTATTACAAATAGATAATTTCTTACAAATATTTTCATTATATTTATTCAAAATATCACTATAAAACTAAGACTAAATATAATTTCAAAAATTAGTAAACTAAGAAAAAATATAATTTCAAATATTTAGTAAATATAATTTCAAAAATTAGTAAAGTTAAAAAACTTAATAATACTCACTTTATAGTTGTGGATATGAAAAACTTTTAATGAATTTATGTTTTCCTTCAAACCCAAAATAAAAATGAAAGTCAAATAAATCAATACCCTATCCACCACAAGCATTTGCTCCACTCTGTAGTTGATATCAACTACATTGACTTTTATTGTATTTTCATATTAGAAGAGTAGTACTATTTTGTTTTTTTCAATAAAAAAAGAATAATACTTCAAATTTACAAAGATGTTTAAAGTTTATATATATGTAAAATGTAATTTTAAAAATATGTTAAAATTGTATATGTGTATTTTCAATTTTGTTTCTCATTTTCTAATGAAATATTTATGGATATTAAAGTTTCATTATTGTGTTAAATATATTCATATAATTATTAACACGAATTAAATTAGTAATTTTAATATTGTAGTTGTTGCAATAAGATAAATCCTTGATTCAACTTAAATTTTATTGAAATAAGATTTAAAATGTATCAATATCTCTATACATTGTAATCTAAAGTATCATTGTAATCTAAAATATTTTTTTTATATTTTTTTAATATATATTATTGACGCTCCCAAATTCAAGTTTCCTATAAATTTGAGGGAAACTTCTACTGATTACGAACACTCGTATCCACGTTCCCAACTTGTTTCAGAAACTCGTACAACATAACAATTAATATAATATAATTTCTCGAAAATTAATATAAAATACTTATAAATGTAATTATCAAAATAGCTTACAAATCCTTTTTAAGCTAGTCTTACAATTAATATAATATAATATCTGGAAAATTAATATAAAATAATTGTAAATGAAGTTAATATCATTAAATCTTTATTTTTTAAAATTAAATATTAACAACTTAAAAATATAATTATCTTTCAACTACAATGTTATGAAACTACCCTTACATAATAATTTAGTAATTGATAAGTAATTTTTTTTTCATTTTAGCGAAATAGTTGGCGGGATCTATTCAACTGCCACGTTGAGCTTCTTAACCATGGATCTATTTAATCCCGAATAGATCTCAATTGTTGATAAAAAATATGTCTTCGTCGTTAATGTTCCTCCTCCCGATCAACTATTAATTTGGATCACCCAAACAAGACCCTGATCCTAAATGGAACCGCCGCACCGTTGATCGTGTTAAGTAACCCCAGCCTGTAACAAGACCCAGTCACTTATGACAAAGCATTCATTCTGCGCAGTAATATTTAAATCCTTTCACAAACGCCTAAGCATTAAATCTTTTTTATTCTGAAATTGGAGTGACCTCTGAGATTACGTTCCGATTTCTCTCTGTGAATGGCGATTCCGTGGTGGTGGATCACTGCGGTGGTGGTAATCTTAGTGGGGGCGTTCCTAGCGGTGATTTGCAAATGCGTTTGTCGCAAGCGCTACCCCTCGGGTGTCTATGGGGGCGGCAGAAGACATAGCGGAGCAGCGGGGAGGCTAGGAACCGGAGATTTAGGAGGTGGCCGTGCCGGTGGGTATGACGGAGGAGCCGGTGATGGAGGAGGGGGTGGTGGGTGTGGAGGAGTAGCAGGTGGTGGAGGAGGCGGCAATGACTGTGGAGGTGGAGCTGGTGGTGGGGGAGGCGGAGGAGGCGGTGGTGGGGCCTGAAGGATCGCCAATACGCTCCAGCAGCTCCAACCCCAATTCGGGTGGGTATTAGAGATTTGTATAATGCATAGCTTACTTTGACAGGTCCGTTTAATGGCCTCTATTTATAGTTGAATTTCTTGCTTTGGCTTCGTAGGGTTTCATGTTGGAACAAAGTATTCACCTGATTTTGTCCTGAGGCTTTTGTTTCACCTGATTTTGTCCCGAGGCCACCTCCATGTATTTTTTTAATCCAAATTAGGATTAGTTTTTATTTTTCGGTTGTCATCCATTTTGCAATTTTAACAATACAATAGTTAACTAGAGCCACGGATTTTATCTATCAAAATAATGAAATTTGATGTTAAAGAAGAAGGTAGCTTCCTTATATTTAAAAAAAAAATAACAATTTTAGTTTGTTTTCTTAAAAAAAAAATTGGTCTTATTTAGAGATTCAATGGAAATTATATTTTTTTGTGTTATCCTTCTATGAACTTGTAGTTTGTGGATTGGTAGCATTTTGATCTTCTTCATCCTTTGAGTATGATTAGCAACAACCACTTTATAAAAGTGGTTGATATACGCCGATCGATGTCATTTTTCACATTTCTAAATTAATGAGGCCGATCGGCGTATATCAACCACTTTTATAAAGTGGTTGTTGCTAGTTGACGACCGACCTGTGTGAGAAACAACCATTAATATATAATTACATAATTAATTTATTAATTAATTTTTACATTATATATTTAAGTATTAATGTATTGATTAATTAATACCTTAATGTAATGTATAAATTTAATTATCAATACCTTAATGTATAATATGATGTATTAATGATACAATAATTAAATTAATATATAACATTACTATATTAATACATTAATGTATTAAATGCATTAAATATATTAAATTCATTAATACATTAATGTATTTAATACATTAAATGCATTTAATACATTAATCCATATATACATTAATGCATTAATACATTAACACATTAAAGCATTATTAATAATGAATACATTAGTAAAACATTATTAACACATTAATGTATTAATACATTTTGTAAAACATTATTAATACATTAATATATTAGGAAAGCATTATTAATACATTAATACATTAGTAAAGCATTATTAATATCTTAATATATTAAATTCTTTAAATACGATTTAATACATTAATGTATTAAATATTTTATAAATAAAACATAAATATTGATATTAAAGACATTGTATGAATTAATAAGATTAAGATATGAATTATATTATGAAAATATTAATATATTAATAATACATTATAATAATGTATTAACAACTCATTATATATATTAATAAAGCACTTAACAAAATACATTTACCCTAGCAAATTATTAGGTATATATTAATGTGTATTTTTAAATTAAATAAAATTAACATTAATGCATTAATACATTCAATACATTAAATACATTAATACATTGAAGGTAAAGAATTATTAACACTTTAATATATTAATACATTAATAGAAACATTATTAATACATTAATAAGAACATTATTAATACTTAATATATTAAATTCATTACATAAAAAACATAAACATTGATATTAAAACATTAATATGAATTAATACATTAAAAGGTATAAATATATTATGAAAATATTAATATATTAATAATACATTATAATGATATATTAACTCATTATTATAAATGTATTAATAAAACTAATAAATGTCATTACCACAATAGAGAATTTATAATAATATATTAACTCATGCTTTAATAATGTATTGTTAATATCTTACTTTATTAATGTATTAATATAGTATTAATAATGTATTAATGTTAAAGTAATACATTATTATAAAGTAATAATATATTATTATTAATAATACAATGTTATACAATAATAAAGTAATACAATTATAAGGTAATAAATGAATAAAACATTATTACATTAAAAAAGTATTAATGTAATGAAAAACATTAAATTATTATATTAAAGATTACTAATACATTAATAAAATATTTATACAATAATAAAGTATTATATTAATTAATGAGATAATGATACATTAATAAAATAGGGAAATATCAATACTTTAATAATATATCACGTAAATTAATATACTATAATAATGTATTAACTCATTATTATAATGTTAAAGATTTTATAAATAATATGTTTATAGATTATTAATTAATGTATTAATGAAAGCACTTGTAAAATACATTAAGTGTAAATTGTAATGGTATATTAGAGTTAGTATTATAATTATAATGGTATATTAGAAATTAGTATTGGTGTGTTTTAAATATGAATATGATTTTATATTTATATATTATATAAAAAAAAAAAAAAAAAAAAAAAAAAAAAAAAAAAAAAAAAAAAAAAAAAAAAAAAAAAAAAAAAAAAAAAATTAATGTATTAATAAAATATTTTTAAATTATGAGAAAATACATTAATAAAGTATTGTTAATTAATACATTAATAAAGAGCATTAAAACGATTACAAAATATTTAATTTATATTTAGTATTAATGTGTTTTAAATATAATATAGTTACTATGTTATATATTCTTCATAAATATAGAATTAATGTATGTAGGGGTGTTAGGTCCTGATGTGACTTATGGAAATGTTCATCAAAATGCAATGTTTGGAAGCAGTTGACACATTGTGGAATCATATTTTAATGATATTTGGAGCCAGCAGGGAAAATGGTGGAGTCGAATGTATGTCATGAACTTTGTCACATTGCAATGTTTGAAAATGTTCATCATATATCATTGACTTTTGGGAAATGTTAAAATTCCGGAGTCAAGTTGGGAAGCGTTAGTCCACAATACTATAGAATGTAATGGAATCATGTTTTACTTTATAGAGAATGATTTATATTTTTTTCCTAAACACGTGATAACAAAGGGCGGGTTATTACATGTGGCGATGGGAAATGTTAAGTGACACCAATGTGACATTGGAAATGGTGCATCACGATGCACGACGGTAAAATGTTAGATCTGTCTGACGATAGAAATGTTCATCATAATGCCAGTAATGGGAAACAATTGACACGGTGTAGAATCATCTTTTACTTTTGCGGTGATAAGGAAAATGAATTAGGTTAGAATGTAGTGTTAATTTTTTTGTCACATTCGCGATGCTCGAAAATGTTCATCACATCGACGTAGAATATTTCATCACACACTGACGTTTGTAGATGTTAGTCACAATGAGATGTAATGGAAGTCATGTTTACTTTTTAGACAATGATTTATATTTTTTCTAAGGACATTGATAACAATGACATTTCATCACATTGTAGCGATGATTGACCTGCTTGGGAATCGACCTTACCCAGCATGTCGTTACATTAATAATGGTATTACATTGTCACGATGATTGACACACTGGGAAATTTGTGTCATATGGAAACAATGGGAAATGTTCATCACAATGCGACAATGGAAAATGGTCATCACATTTCGGCATTAGAAGATGTTCGTAAAAATGCAACGTTGGAAAATGATATTCATCATAGTGCAATGTTTACAAAAACTCTCCGGACATTTTAGAATCATATTTTATTGTTGAGAGGTTGGAAATGGGCCCGTTATAGATGCGGCGATCAAGGAAGCGTTAGATCAAAATCGCGACATTGGGAAATGGAATGTCACTATGACGTTGGGAAATGTTCATCCTGTGTGGCGGTATGGAAATGTTCATCATTAATGCAATGTTTGGAAATAGTTAACACATTGTAGAATCATCTTTTAATTTTCAGCGTTGGGAAAATGATCATCCCGAATCGTGACATCGGGGAATTTTTTGTCACATTCGTGACGTTTGAAAATGTTAGATCATAGCGACATTGGGAAATGTTCATGGTCGCGATGTTGGGAAATGTTAGTCATAATGAAATGTATGGAATCATGTTTTACTTTATAGAGAATGATTTATATTTTTTCCTAAGGACGTTGATAACAAAGTCGTCACATTGACTGATGAAATGATTGTGTCGCGACATTGGAAACAATTGACAGATTAATAGAATCATCTTTTACTTTTTCAATGTTGAGAAAATGGTCATTATAATGTGACATCAATAATTTATTGTCACGTTGCGAAGTTCCAAAAGTTCGTCACATCACGACATAGGGAAATGTCACTACATAGGGAAATGTTCATCACAATGCGACGTTGGGAAATGTTAGTCTCAATGTGATGTATGGAATTGAATTTTTTACTTTTTAGAAAATGATTTATACTTTTCCATAAAATGTATGGTAAAAATACGAATTAGTAAAATACAATTTCAAATACATAATTTCAATATTATAACCAGACCTTTCAGCCTGTAAAACTTAAAACTTTACATAATATTTTTAAAACTCTAACAACTATTTAAATAAATAAATGTAAAATGACAATAACATACACTATTTCATTATCAATAAAAATGGCAATATATCATTAAAAATCTTAAAGATGAGTGTTGGATTCATAAATCCGCATCATTAAAACCTACGTAATATTATTAAAACCCTAACCAGGACATAACCAAATGCATCTTTATACCATATAAAATTATACTATGCAAAATTACGAGAAAACACAATGTTAGATTATTTCTTACATTGAATGTGATTATTTTTAAACAACAATTTTTTAATTTCTTTAAAGTTAATTATATTAATGGTGGTAAATAATATTTTTTACTTGTTATCACTTAAATGAATATTAAATTAATCATAAAATATTATAAGAACCCTTATATCATTGATAAGTGTTTTTACATCAATACCCAATAAATAATAATATGTAGATAATCATCACATTAAAGTAACAACACATTAAAAATACAATAAGCATATGATATCATTATTTGTCAATATAGAAACATTACCTAACCATAGATGACATTGTTAAATGTGTTTAACATCAATATATCTTAATTAAACAAGCGATATTTGATATGTAATCATCACATATTAAAGCACAAGATACAAACAATATTTGGCTTCATTAGGGTAGTGGAGGTGGAAATAAAATGTCCATTTGTTATTTGTGGTTTCTATAACATCCTTATAGCTTATAAAAAATATAAACCCTCATTCTTATTATTGAATATCATCATTCTGACTTAAACTATATATATCATCATTCTTATACAAATAATTCAAGTCGGCTTATTTTTACTTAAATTGGAATTTAAATAATAATATGTAGATAATCATCACATTAAAGTAACAACACATTAAAAAATACAATAAGCATATGATATCATTATTTGTCAATATAGAAACATTACCTAACCATAGATGACATTGTTAAATGTGTTTAACATCAATATATCTTAATTAAACAAACGATATTTGATATGTAATCATCACATATTAAAGCACAAGATACAAACAATATTTGGCTTCATTAGGGTAGTGGAGGTGGAAATAAAAATGTCCATTTGTTATTTGTGGTTTCTATAACATCCTTATAGCTTATAAAAAAATATCAAACCTCATTCTTATTATTGAATATCATCATTCTGACTTAAATTATATATATCATCATTCTTATACAAATAATTCAAGTCGGCTTATTTTTACTTAAATTGGAATTTATAATTTAATATCATCATTATAAATTATACGCAGATCGATGTATACAATTTGATGGATATGGAATACGCCCATCCATCAAATCATATATGATGGATATCGGCTTGTGATGGATGTATACAATTTAATGATATATCCCATTATACGGGCATATGATGGATGTATATAATTTAATGATATATCTCATTCTATCATATATGGGATAAATCGGCTCATATTGGGCGTATCATGGATGTATACAATTTAATATCAGAGTGATGGGAATATATGATATGGAATCGGCGTATGGATGTTGCTCATTCATAGAATTCCATTAAAAGAAAAGGTTCCCACTGCTGTGAATTTGATTCGAGAGAAAGGTAAACTGACGTCTGGAGATTCGGTGGAAACTTTTGAGGTCCCAGGCGAGCTCAGTAGAAGAACTAACCTTTGAGGCGATCAGTTAGTTCGACCTGGAAATTCAATGGCGATGAAGATATGGATGTTCTCTGCGTTCATATTTTTGTTGTGTTTTGTCGGCCCCGCCCTGTCGGGTTTTCTTGCAGTGAAAATTCTCAAGACATTCTGATTTGGAGTTTGCTAACAGTTATATAAAAGTTATATAAAATGACTTTTTTCACCAAAATCCAACTATATAAAATTAAAAATAAATAAATTATCTACATTAAAATCTGTGTTTCAATTTCTTTCATATTTTGCTGCTTTTCTAAATCGATTCAAAGTGAACCTTTAAAACTAAGAAAAAATGAATCAAGATCCATCAGCCCCGCCTCTTCTAGCCCCGCAACCACTCGCTTATAGGAATCCATGAGCGTCAGGTCCAGAAACTCGGGGTTACTGATGGCCATTGCAGCTGCTGCATCGATCAGATTGAGAGAATTCAGAGAACCTTGAACCATCAGGTTTCGATTCGCAGGGTTAGTGACCATGAACGTGGCCCACCTGAGGCGCACGCAGTTGAATCCCTGGGAAACAATGGTGCACGTAATGTATTTCAATGGCTGCCTGCTCAGCCCCTCCATCACCATGGGCTGCAAATGCGACACCCAGTTCACGCAGGCGAGATTCACCCTCGTGCCTCCAGTTTCGTCCACGATCCATCGAGATTTCACTGCAAGAAAACCCGACAGGGCGGGGCCGACAAAACACAACAAAAATATGAACGCAGATAACATCCATATCTTCGTCGCCATTGAATTTCGAGGTCGAACTAACTGATCGCCTCGAAGGTTAGTTCTTCTACTGATCTCGCCTCGGATATCAACCACTGAAAAATGAATTAACGAAAAACCACGAATTGAAATTGAAATGCAACCGGAACTCCACGACTCTGCACGAATTTAAATTGTAACCCATCTTTGTCCACCTGGAAACGCAGGCCTCAGGCCATTCCACCGTTTGCATTCCAAGTATTCCAACCGACACTCCACGACTCTCCGCCCGCCGCAACTGAAACCTGTCCAAATACGATACCTGTTATCATTACGCCCGCCGCAACTTAAACGCTTCACATCCAACTCTTCACATTCATAAAATCGTGTTCACTGTTAATCCAAGCTAAATAATGAATGTGGAAACGAAGGTAATGCGTGGAGGTTGTGGGATCAAAAACAAATGGTGTTGTAACATAAACGTGGCATGCATACATATTAATCAGTTTTAATCATTTGAACGTGTCAATTATATTCTTAATCATTTGAACGTGTCAATTATATATGCTCACAGTAATTTTTTAAGTATGTTTAGGTAAATGTAAAAAAGTAAACATGTTAACGGATGCCTTCATAAATGCAAGAAAGTTATGAGCAATAAATCTGGCTCATTGATTTTGGAGGACGACTAAGAATATGCCAGCATCTTGAATGCATAGCCATCAAATTAGGGTTTAAGGTTAAATAAGATTAAAAGATCATTAATTGTGCCCATTGTCAATAGGTATACGCCTTTCGGCGTAATTATAATTGCTTACATGCTTGTCAGCGTTTTTGTTTAGGTTTATTTCCTTTATTCTTTTTTAAGTGACCACAAATTGAAGAAAATAATTATGAAGGTGCCTTTTGTGTTTTGGTGTATGTGAGATATAAAAAATTGTATTCTTATTATAAAAAATCATAGTCCATAAAAAATATTCTCTCTCTAGGAGTATCTTGTCTCACAAAATCTAGGAACTTTCATTGAGCAAATAAAGAGGAGCTAGATAGGAACAACAAAGGGAGGATCTTGCCACTACCCTCTCCATGAATGTTTGTTTTATCTCATTTTTAACCCAATTTAGTCATTTCCAATTTAGTCTTTTGCTCTCAAGAATTTAAATTAAAACAAAAAAATGTAATTTTGTATTTTAATTAAAAAAACCAACCTAATTTACATGCCATGGCTTTTAAATTGCAGCATATATAATAAAATGGAACCCAGATACAATGTAAATGATTCAGAAGAAAACCAAAAAGATCAAAATCCCAACCTCCCACAACCACCCAATGTAAACACTCAAATTGATGAGGGGTTGGTTATATTAAGAACCCTTGAGGAATAATTAAGGGACACTAGAGAGCCTAACAGAGTCTCCTTGGCCACTTCTTTGGACATCATTGTGAACTCCATTGCAAGTTCCCAGGGGAAATGGACCTCTATTTCTGATAATAGGGAAATAATGTATGAGTATTATAAAAATGGTTTGGACAGAAACCAAGTCAAAGAAGGCAAGCCATATCTGCATCTGTGGGATCATCAAAGATGAACCTATTGGTAGTTGGGTAGCATCCAAAGTGGTTGGAGTGAAGTAAGGAGGCAAGCCATATCTACATCTGTGGGTTTGGAGGTGAATATATGTCAATTTCATGAAGATATTATGGAAATAAGGGTCTCTAGGTTGAGCTTTCCCTAGAGGTTGTTATTGTCTCAAGGATTGGGTGGAGCTACCAGTTTCCTGTTGGGTAGCCACAACTCCTTGTTGAGGGAAGGGATTGTGCAAGACTACTAGCTACAGTGGTTGCAGGAAGGTTTGTTGGGAAGGTGATACACATTGTGGGGTAGTTTAAGGACCTTGATTGGAAATGTATTCCTTCATCGATTTAAATTATACAATCCGTGGGTAGTGGTGAGTATAGTGACCATAATCACCACATAATGCACAAGGGAAGCTAGTGTGATGATTATTGTTCTTCCCTTGTTTCTGTTGGTTTTTATTGTTGTTGTTATGATTTTGGTTATGGTTAACAACATTAGCATTCCACCAGTACTATTTTTTTAGTTAGGGATATTTACCCCCTGTCCCTAGTTGGTTATTTATTTGTTGTTGCCTTTATTTTTCCCATTTTTCTGTGTGGTAGATGGATTGACCAAATTTCAACTGTTCGAATGATTGAACCTATTGAGATGGTGAAGGTTGTTCAAAATTTATGCCAACATAGGTGGTGGTGCAAAAATGGTTTAGTGGGGCCTATGGAATGGGTATTATGGGTTATTATATGCAATATTTCTAGACTGGTTGTACAAGGTAGATCCCCCTCCACTATAGTTTTGAATTTTGAAGGAGCGCCCATGGATGTGTGGGGAAGGATGCATGCCTTTGGGGGGCATGTTAGTCCTCCGATGCGATGGATTATGTCCAACCTGCATTTGGGAAGGAGGGTGGTGTGGCATACTATTGGGTGGATATGATGTTATAACAATATTATAATGTGTGGGAGTGATCCAACTGGATATTGGTGGCCACCCACCTATTCCAACTGGCTTCTCTTATCTATTTTTATTCAACACGTTATTCTGTACTTCTTTGTAATTGTGGGTTCTACACTTTTGGGGATTTCTGAATCCCTACACATCCTCGAGGTGGATACTAGCGACCTCTTGCCTAATCCAACTAGCTTATTTTCTATGTTTCCATGTCAGCACATCTTGTTGTACTTCCAGGGACGTTTTGGGACCCTAAATATTGCTTTTTTGGCTCGCCACAGTCAAATTGTAGATAAAGTCAAATTTTGATAATGGAATGTGTATTTTTCTAAAATACATTTCCAACGAGCTATCACATGCCTAAAATAAAGGACATATGCAAAAGTTAGGACCCTGGGAAGTTGAGGTACCAACTTACCCATAGGGGCCCACATGAGTTTTGGCGTTTCACCTTCTAGGGTTAGGTTTTCGGATGTTTATGGTTTTGGAATTCATGATTAATATAAAAAAGGCCTCTGGAGCCTCATTGCAATCATTCTGCTTAGACGGATGTGCATAGCAGCCACATCTCTTCTCAGAGATAACTACCACCATTCAAGCAAGTGTTTCAGTTCTGTATTTTTACAATTTCAACCTATTTCATTTATTTAATAGAAGATATTGTTCACTAGATATCCGTGTTATTCTTCATATCTCTGTGTTTATTGTATGAACAGTATGTAATTAGTTTGTTCTGCTCCTAAATTCGAATGGGATCCACAATGATGGATCCCATAGTGGTTGGTTCCATATGAGGATGGGGGCTCGTAAGGTTGGTTGAAGTGAGTCATGGACCCAATCCACACATCCATGGAATGGGATTCATTGGGATTTTATTGTTTGAATGGCTGAGGGTGAGGGGAATTAGGGATTACTTTGTAAGCGTACCCAGACTGAGCATAGATCAAGTTGAAGTGTCGGGATTTGAGGATGGCCTTGTCTTCATTCGAAGTCATGGTTATAGCCACATATTTGGTGATCAAAGGTAAAAGGGATTTCAAGAGCTAGTCTAGGAGGAGCTTGTACGTAACCTCAATTTTTTCATAGGTTGCAAGCCACTAACACTCATGGATATGGTCCATAATGTATGTGGAAGTGGTTGTTCAAAAACCAATAAGATCCTCCTAGGTTGGTTCTTGAAATCCTTTTTAACTTTGAGGATGACCTTGTCTTCAGTCTGAGACATGGTTGTGTCCATGTCTTCGGTGATCAAAGGTAATTTAGGGATCTCAAGAACCAGTCAAGGAAGAGATTTTCCTTAACCTATAATTTTCATAGGTTGCACCATTAGTGCCACTCATGGATATGATATGCAATGTGTGTGGAAGTGATTTTTTGGAAATTAATAAGAATTTTCAAACCAGTCATGACAAGTCGATAACTATAAAAAGCATTCGCGAGATATGTGAAATTGGCATGTGATTCTACTATCTCACTGACGTACCATTTGCCTAATGACCCAGTTAGAGTTCTATGGAACATTCGTAATCAGATAGACTCTCATTTGTGATAATTTTGGAAGAGTAGTAGAGATGAAATGTCATGACATGGTTAGTTGGGTCTTCACCCAATCTTCCCTCAAATTTTAGTATTATCTCAGAGAATCTTGGTCGACATGGGTGGCCAATCTGGATCATGTAAAACGGGTTCATTGAGGATATTTGTCGAATCTGGAAGATTGAGCTAATCCATATACGTCAGGTTGGGCATATGAGGGGGTGGTGGTGGAACACCCACCATTAGGATTGAATAATAGGAGCTAGCACTTTTTGAGGATGAACTTTCAGGGGGTTTTCTATGAGTAGTCAAGCCCAAAAAGGATGATCCAAGTAAGGTTGATCCTAGTAAAGCCACACTCAAAGGTGAATATAGGGGTGCTATAACTAGTGATGTAGAAAGATCGGGGGCACCTCCCAGTATAGGTGGAAGGCCTTGCAGGCATCACGAACAATGGAATTCCAAAGGTTCTCCTAAGGTTAATAACTTAAAACATTGTGTATGAAATTCAAGTGGATGGTTGTTAACTTGTTTTTTTCCAAACCATGGCCTAGTCAAAGAAAACCATGTGAATAAAAAATGAAAATATTTGAGCTAATGATGTGAAAATATATGTATTTCACTTTTTTTTAAATATGTGTTTTGATAGTATGAATTTTGCACAAGGGAATGAAAAAGAAAACACATGTCCTATGAGACCTAACATCTTTTCGCTCAAATAAAACTTGTCCTTCCAAGAGTTTCAAGGTTGGGTCTAAAGCCAATAAAGAGAACTAGTGAAGGTGTGAATGAGTTAGTTATACTAAGGGGCATTTGGGTATGTCTTGATGAAACTAGTGAGACTTCCCAATAGCCAACACTATCTGCCTCAGGTGCAAACACAACCCACAAATGCCACATATGTAGAAGTCCTAGGTTTTGGCCACTAGGTTACCTTCTCCAAGTGTGGGAAAAGGACTCTTAGGTTTGAGTAGTTCTAGGCCAGAGTCAAACAAGGGTTAAGTGGTTTAGGGAGACTTGTAGGAACAACCAGATCTCAACATATGAATCCACAAGGTATATCCTTGCCTTGGTTTGTGCACACTTGAGGGGAAGTATTTTAAGCCCCACTAAGACAATTTATATGTTTTGTATGAGAAATGAAAACAAGGACTTATTTTGAATGCCTATCCCCGAAATCGTAGTCACCACTATTAATTATTGAGTGACCCTGCAAAGGAGGAATTAAGAGTGTTGATTTAGTAGAGTTGTATTTTAAGGGTTCAAAATGGGGTCATGATCTAGTTTATGATTGATTAAGGTGTGTTGAAGGAGGTATTTTAAAAACTCTTTTATCTAATGAGCATAAGGTGAATAACATACTTTAAAAATAGGAATCTTTAGGTTCTTTGCAAGTGTGCTTCTAATTAGGAAACATAATATGTGATACAAGAGTAAAGGAAGATTGCAATACAAGAATGAAAGTATATCAACAACATATCATGTGTACTTGAGTGGTTCACACTTTTCCTAATTAATTTCTATGTGCTGTGTTGAAACTTAAAAAATCTCACTCATGTTTTTTGCAAAACATTTCAATAGATTGTCAAAAATAGAGATTGAACATTAGATGTTCTTACTCCACTTAATTAATCTATCGATCAACTTGCACAGCCGTAAGGGGTTTCTATCCATGGGACTTTCATAGGTTATGAATTGATAGTCGCACAAGTCAAGTCACCACAAAAAATGAAAATCCACAACAAAAACCATAGAGAATAATTTTTCGAGGTTGTGAGAGGTCGATTTGAGAACTTGCAACACAACACAAGTGAAAGAATAATTTTGGATTTGAAAACTAGTGGATTTGCCAAGATGTTCGAGTTGATTGTTTGTATCTAGGTGAGTAAAATAACCCTTTATATAGCTAGGATGTGGAACTATATAACAAAAAATTGATTTCTGATGATTAAGCATTGAAATATCATTGCAACCTATGACAAACAACAAATCTGACATGAAATTTAAATTGATAATTGAGCTATGAATATAGAATTGACACAATAAAAAAATAGGAAGCAATAACACTAATTTATACCAATGGATGGGCCTTTAACAACACTTGTGGCGAGTATCTAGATGGATACGAGCTCCATGCAATCCTTGGAAGGGTACTTCGATCCTAGGTGGCTCTCTCTCTCTATTAATAGTTGTGAAGAAGTACCTTATCTCTTTGGATGTACGAAATCATGAAAGAAAGTAATGGACTATGAAGACAAGCATGAGAGCAATGGTTTCAACAATTGACTCAACAAGATAATGGTGCATTTATTTTCTCCTTATGAATTCTATCTAGAGATGTCTATTAATAGTGAAACTTGATGCTTCTAAAGAATTAGTTTTAGGTTTCAACAATTAAGTCAACAACATAATGGGGCATTGATCTTCTCCTTATGAATTCTATCTTGAGATGTCTATTTATAGTGAAACTTGATGCTTCTAAAGAATTATTTTTAGGTGTGAAGAGAATGCCTTGTATTGAGTTCACCCTTACTTGGAAGAGACCATTCATAATTTCAGATGTCTGCATTTATTGTTCCATCTGAGAACGATCTTGGTGATATTTTGCATGTTTTTGTACTTACATAACTTTAAAGGAAAATTCATGCAAGTTGTGCAAAAACTCAATCTAGAAGGTCGCACAAGTGTATGCAATCACTATTATAATTTTTTAAACCAATTTTTGTGGTAAAGTTTAATTGCCATCGGGTAGCTTTGTTATGCTATATCTTTGTCTACTAGTGATTTTTTCCAGTGATTGCTTGAATGTCTCTGTGATTGAGATTTAGGTGATAACACCTACCTTGACCATGTTCAAGGCCTTGTGACCCATTATTGGTGCAAAAAAGATCCTAATGGCATCCATATTCAACTTTGATGGCAAAGACCCCCTAGAAAGGGTTTATGTTGTGGTTGTAGGTGTGTTCATGGAAATTGATCCCAAGAAGCAATGTTTAGGGCATAAATCCCAAGTGTTTTCCTCCCTTAACCATATCTCTTAAGCTCTAGAAGGTTCATTTAGGGATTAATCTTCTTACTCACTCCCTTACTATATTTAGATCTCGAAACCCATTTCTAGTGCACAAAACCTACTCATGGAACTCATATCCCACTTGGATGATAAATAACACTAACCATGGCCCCAAGAATTATTTGTGGTGTAGGCCCAAGACACATTCTCATTCAGGGCAAGTGTTGTTGTTTAATCTTGGCGCTTGTATCCCTCTAGCAGGACAAAGATACCATACACGGTTCTTGTGTGGTCATTCAAGGATGTGTTAAACTCTATAGTTGTAGAATCTTTGTGGGTATTAGGTGTTGTTCATGGATATTGAGCTTGACAAATGTCATTTAGGTCACAAGGCCCATTATTCTCCTCATGTGACCATGGATGATTTTAGGGGCTAAATTTCTCTCATGGGCTAATTTTCCATGGTTTTTCCAAAAACAAGATTCGTTATTTTAAAAACGATTCGCCCAAATTCTATAGGATAAAATTATTTTCTTAGCTTATGCATGCTCCAAGAATATTAAGTTCTATCAGATGGACGTGAAATCAACTTTTCTGAATGGGGAACTTGAAGAAGAAGTCTACATTGAACAACCAAAAGTATTTCAGTTGTCATAGAATGCAGATTATGTGTGTAAATTGAAGAAGGCCTTGTATGTTCTAAAATAGGCTCCTAGAGCATGGTACTCTAGACTGGATAAATATCTACAACAGGAAGGGTTCAGATAAATCAATATAACTCAAGATAGTATTTTATTAATTGAAGTTGATGTTGATGATATTATTTTTGGAAGTAATGATGACATGTTAAGATAGAAATTTGCAAAGGATATGCAAAATGAATTTGAAATTTCATTACTCGGATAACTTTCTTTCTTTATCGGTCTTTAGATACGTCAAAGAAACCAAGGAATTTTTATTTCTCAAACTAAGTATATCATAGAAATGCTAAATAGGTTCGGAATGGAAGATTGCAAACCAATTACCACTCCTATGCAAACCAGTTGCAAGTTGAGAAATGAAGACCATTCAAAGTCCACATACTAGATGATTGGTATCTTACTATATGTGATCCCATCCAAGCTAGATGTAATGCAGGTAGTTGTACAGGTGGCATAATTTCAAGAAGCACCAAATGAATCACATGTCTTAGTAGTGAAGAGGATTTTCAGATATCTCAAAGGAACATAAGAGTTTGGATTATGGTATCCAAAAGGAAAGGATCTATCACTCATTGCCTACATAGATGCAGATTGGGAAGGTTGCATTGATGACCGAAAAAGCACCAGTGGAGAAGCATTCTACTTGCATGAGTGTTTAGTATCTTGGATAAGCAAGAAATAATCATCAATATCCTTATCTACAACCGAAGCAGAGTATATTGCAATGAAAACATGTTGTACACATGTTCTATGGATGAAACAAACTCTGACAGATATACAGATTGAGTATGATGATCCCATTCCAATCTAATGTGATAATACAAGCGCCATCAATATCTCAAAGAACTCAGTGATGCACTCCAACACGAATCACATTCCAATCAAGTGTCACTTTCTACAGGAATAGGTTGCAGAGAAGAACATCAGAGTTGAATATGTGGGCATGAAAGAACAAGTGGAAAACATCTTTAAAAAACTTCTTCCAAGGGAATCCTTTGAGTATCTTCACCAGAGACTTGGAGTAATTTCTACTCCAAAATGAATGCTTGTGAATGCTTATCTTATATGTTTTATATTTACACGAGGAAGAACCATAAATAGGACAGTTCAGGTTGGGATATCAGTTTCAGGAAGATTTCAGTCAGGGGGAGTATCCCCAAGGACAGTTCAGTTAGGGGGAGCAGCCTCAGATGGAAATATACCTTTTCCATTGATAAAAAAGGGGGAGAGATTTATCAGATGCAGGATAGAGAGTTAGATTCCTGGATAAATAGCATGGAGGCATGGTTCCAGGGGGAGCGATGGTCATAGGGTAGACATGAGTGATATGACTTCAGTATTGCATCAGAGTGTTGTCATCAATGCCAAAGGGGGAGATTGTTGATTAATTGGGTTGGTTGTCATTGATGTCAACCCTTGAAGAAAGTCCAATAGCAAAAAGGTATGGGTAAGTGACCCAAGTTTGTTTGAGGTATACGAGCATGAATATCAATGAATTTATAGTTAATACGATTATATATGGATAGTACATGTCATGCCATTTATGGTGATATGTGGAATGCCACATAACCCTTTACGGTTAGAGAGTTATGGCCTTGTGAAGTTGGAGAACCCTCATGAGTTATCTAGAAGCCCCTAGAAGGTCAAAGAAGTAAAATTACTCTAGAAACTCCTAGAAGAAGTTGACTAGTCAAAGTGGGTGAAACTAGGATTTAATCATGGGTATAGTTGTTGCATTAAGAAAATAATTCAAAATAAATTAGTTGCAATAAGAAGTTGTGAGTTTGGTAATTATGGTAAAGTAGTTGTGATGATAAGATTGAATAGTCAAAGTGGTTGCCCAAGAAATAAATTAAATAATAAAGTGGTTGCAACAAGAAGTTAGTTAAGGGAAAAGAAGCTATGAATTGAATAATTATATAAAAGTTAGTTGCAACAAGAAGTTTTGAGTAAAGATAAATTTTTTAAATAATAAAATAGTCAAAGTGGTTAAGTGGACAAAGTGGCTAAGTGGACAAAGTTGGTTGAGTGGAAAAAGTGTCTAAGTGGACAAAATGGTTAAATGGACAAAGTGGCTAGGTGGACATACCTGGTTAAGTGGAAAAAGTGGCTAAGTGGAGAAAATGGTTAAGTGGACAAAGTGGCTAAGTGGAAAAAGTGGCTAAGTGGACAAAGTGGTTAAGTGGATACTTCTAGAGGAAGCTACTTGGAGAGTATAAATAAGAGAGAATGGGTCTCCCATTAGTATCCATTGAGTATATTGAATATATACAAGTGACTAAGGTAACCAAAGTATATCTAAGGAGAATTTCAGGGGGAAGGTGAAGTAAAGAAGGTCGAAATTCAAGGGAGGATAAATTATTTTGATGATGCTTTCTAAGGTATGTTATTTATAGGTCATCTCACCATTTTCACAATAAAAAAATTTCTAGAATGATTTAGATAACAAAATATGGAGACCATTCAAAAAGCATATCCAAGTAAATGTGATACAAATTTAAACTTATGGGTCATTGTATTTTGAGAGTTACATTCCGTGTAAAATAAGGTTTGTGACTAGTCATGAAACTAGTCTAAAACAAGTGTTTCGGGTAAAAACATCATAACTTATTCATAACAGATCCAAATTAAGTAAGACCAAATGTATTGGTTAGATTACAGTCTTTAGTATGTTGTGTACCATTTTCATATCTATACAACAAATATTTCATGCGAGGAATTCTATACAAGTTCGATATCTAGAATAAACTAGAATTCAACAAGGTATGTCATTTTTGCTATAACTCCTTTTATGGGAGGTTCCAATAAGTGAAACCTAGATAAATTGCATACAAGACACTGAAGAACATTGTGTACTATTTTAATACCTTTATTCATTACAGGTACATAGTTATGATTATTGCAAGTTAGGGTTGTTGACTAATCCAAAATTAGTCATGTGAAACTAAAGTAAAATTTGATGAAAATGCTAGTCTATTGTTAAGGAAGGTTTGCAGATATGTGATCATATACACCAGGTTTGTTACAGAGTTACAAATAAGATTTGGATGATGAAATTGATGAGGGATGTTAGTTGAGGTTGAGGTACAAGTTGATGCATGGTTCAGGTTATTGGTACAGGTTGTTTAGTGCAGGTTGATTGGTACAGGTTGACAGTGATAGGTTGGAAATGGGATTGGTTGATTGAATGAAAGTGAAATATTGTCTACATTTGGAATTTATATTTCAGTGCGGTTGGACAGGGAAAGGATAGGTGGTTGTATCCACCTTCTGGTTGTAGCCGAAGAACATAGGGGGTTGTAGCCTCCTTCTGGTTGTAGCCAAAGAATTGGGGAGTTGGATATTCCCTCAGGTTGTAGTCTGAGAAACTAGGGGGTTGGAGCCTCCTTCCAGTTGCAGCTCAAAAACATAGGAAGTTGGTGCTTCCAATGAATGTAATTCTTAAATACATATAAGGAAAAACATTATGTGGTTTTCTCCCACTTTGGGTTTCCACATAAAACGTTGGTGTATTGTGTTTGTGTATGATTGATCATTTGTTCATTGTTTATTTACTTTGCAACTATTGGATGATAATGCTACATTGATCATAAAGAAATATAACACTTGCATATTATGGTTAAAAATGATTAAATTGATCTATTATTAATTCACCCCCCTCTCAGTAATCCAACATATCTGGCCCTACTAGTACACAATCACCTTAAGGTGAAAGATATTTTATTTTGTTGATTGATGACTATACTAGAATGAATTGGGTTGAATTTTTGATACATAAATTTTAGGCTTTTGAAAAATTTAAAATCTTCAAAGCACAGGTAGAAAATGAAATGCATTTAAAAATAAAGTGCCTAAGATCAGAAAGAGGAGGATAATTCACATCTAATGAATTCAACAGTTATTGTGAAAAACATGTGATCAAGAGACAGCTTTCTATTGCTAGAACCCCTCAGCAGAATGGAGTAGTATAAAGAATGAACATAATAGTTCAATAAATGGCTAGGGACATGCTTGAAGTACCCAAAACCTTTTGGTGAGAAGTTGTTCAAAATTCTATAAAAGTTCTCGATAAATCACACACAAGAGTAAATAAAAATCAAACCCCTTATGAGATATGGCATGGTAGACCAGAATCAATAAAGCACTTCAATATTTTTGGAAGAAAATGACTACATTAAAATAAATGAATACAACTTAGGTAAGTTTAATTCTAGAGACGATGAAGGTATCTTGTTCAGTTACTCCTCCAAAATTAAAGGATACAAGTGCTACAAAAAAAAACTCCACAAGATAGTTGAGAGTATAGATGTAAAGGTAGATGAAATACCATTTCATCCAATGAGACAACAACATCATGATGAATCATATGAAGAACCAATCAACAATGAACCACAAGATGAGCGAATTAATGAACATGAGGAATCAAAGGATGCAGAGGAAGAGGAGAGAATGGAAACACCACAAGCAAAGACCCCATCAAGGTATGTTCAATAACATCATCCATAAATTCAGATGCTTGGAAACAAGGAAACAAGTGTACAAAGTAGAATAAAAATTATAGATGCATCTAGCTCTACAAATTTTGCAATGCTGTCTATGATTGAACCCCAAAATTTTGTGCAAGCCAGATAGGATGACCACTAGGTCAAAGCCATGAATAATCAACTATATCAAATAGAGAAAAAATAAGACTTGTGATCTTGTCCCAAGACCAAGTGACAAGAATGTAATTGGAACTAAATGGTTATACATAAACAAGTTAAATGAAGATGGACGGATAGTTAGAAACAAGGACATATTGGTATGCTCAAGTTGAAGGAGTGGAATTTGAAATTTTTCCCCTGTTGCAAGAATTGAAGATATAAAGATGTTTTTGTCTTTTGCATGCTATAGAAAATTTAAATTCTACAGGATGGATGTCAAATCAACATTTTTAAATGGTGACCTTGAGGAAGAAGTTTATGTGGAGCGACCAGAAGGTTTTTTGCCAAAAAGGATTATGTTTATTGATTAAAGAAATCCTTGTATGGCATAAAACATGCTTGGTATTACAAAATAGATAGTTATTTTTATCAGCAAGGATTCAAAAATGGAATTGTTGAAAGAAATTTATACATCAAAGATGAAGGTAACGATATGTTAATTATTGTAGTGTATGTTGATGATATTATTTTTGGCAGTAACATTGAATTAATGAGAAAGAAGTTTGTAGATGCAATGCAACAAGAGATTGAGATGTCCATGTTAGGATACCTCTCCTTCTTGGTTTACAGATTCATGAATTATAAAAGGTATTTTTCATTTCTCAAGGAAAATATCTCAAGGAAATATTGAAGAAGTTTGGCATGGAAAACTGCACACCAGTAAGTACATCGATGACTACTAGTTGTAAACTTAGCAAGGATGGCGATGCTATATAAGTAGATAAAACCATGTACAAGTATATGATAGGCGGTTTACTCTATCTCACAACTTCAAGGCCTGACAACATACAAGCAATGGGTTTGGTAGGAAGGTTTCAAGCCAATCCTAAGGAAACTCATGTTCATGCAGTTAAAAGAATATTTAGATACTTGCAAGGCACTGTTGATTATGAATTGTGGTATCCAAAAGACACAGATCTTGTTCTAAAATATTATAAGATGCAGACTGGGTATGAAGCATTGATGATAGAAAAATAACCATTGGAGGTGCATTCTTCCTTGGCAGTTTTTTAGTCTCCTGGCTCAGCAAGAAAGAAACTTCCATTTCTCTCTCTATAGATGAAGTTGAATATATAGATGCAACATACTATTGTACTCAATTGTTGTGGATTAAAAACAATCTCAAATATATTCAAGTTACATGTGATCAACATGTCTCCATCATGTGCGACAACACCAGTGCTATTAATCTCTCTAAAAATCATGTTCAACACTCTAAGACTAAGCATATCCTAATAAAATATCATTTTCTCAGAGAACATTTTCAGGATCAGGCAGTCAAATTAGAGTATGTTCCTTCCAAAGAGAATATTGTAGATATTTTTACCAATCCATTACCAAGAGAACCCTTTCAGTATCTTAGAAAAAGGTTGGGTGTGATCTTTTCTTCCCTTCTTCAGTAAAGAACATAGTTTACCACTTCCTAGGTGCACTGTTGGCAACACAATATGATTGGAAAGTCAAGATTCACTGTATTCTTCCTTGGGAAAAAAGGGGGAGAAGGTGCAACTCTAATTAAAAAATAAAATGAAATAATATTGAGGATTGAAATATCATGAAAGGAAAGTGTGAAGTTTATAATAAAACCATTATCCCACATGTAGTAGGAAACACTACAAAACCAAACATATATATTCAAACTAACAATTTGTTCTTTAAATTCAAATATGTACTATGCACATGGATTGTCCTATCTGGAAGGGGTCATAAATATGCAAGAACACTTGAATTTATGGATGTCACATCATATACATATGCATCGGATACACCTGAGGAAACAATGCATGCAGTCGCACATAAATTATTTTTTCTAAGAATTGAATGTAGCTTATAAAGGTAGCCCATTTGTTGCTATAACAGTGAGACTTTTGCTTCTATGGAGATGTACAAAGTTGTAGTTTACATTGTATTTCAATGGTATTTTGTTTAAGGATGGTTCTGGGTGCATAAAGAGGCTTGGAGGAGAGCATATCCAAAGTGATTATTTGTCATTGTTTTCAAAGGGGCAAAATAAAGGCCATTGATCTAGAAGTTGAGCATTGAAAGGGGGAGCAACATTGTGTTGGAAGTTATGCACATTGAAAGGGGGAGAAACATTGAGTTGGCAGTTTCACGCGCAAAATGCCATTTCTTTGGTAGTCATCTTTCATAACAAAGAGGCATGCCCTTTTGATTTCCATCAATGACAAAGGGAAAGTTTGTTGTTCATATGTTGCCATTGATGTCAAAATGATCATGGAAATAGTCAGTTATAACACAATAACAAACAAAGGAAGTCATGAAAACATAAATGTACAGAAGGATTGAAGGATGAAAGGATCAAAAAAGAAGAAAATTATAAATGGTGCATAAGGTATGACACAAAGTATGGCGCACTTACAGAGGAAGTCATGAAAGGATGAAATCATAGTGCGTGCAGAATAACATGATTTCCTACGAGGCAGTTCATAAATGAAGTGCAACGAAGTAAAATGCAACATATACTCTTGTTCATGATTGTAGATTGGGTCAAAGTATGTTGGTATTGTAGTGTGACAATATATGTACAATGATCACAGGTTCCTTGAGCCAATGAAAAAAATGTCACAACAAAATGTGATGAGACAACGCTGATGTGGAAAGTGACTGAGTAGACTGCGACAGAATGAGTGGAAGTTCAATAGTCGACTAAACTAGCTACCAAGGTAACTTATAGTCCAATGGGGTGACTCGGTGAGTGCACTACAGGGTAAGTGTGATAACATGAAGACTTGTGACTTGAGTCTTGTGCTCCCACTTTATCTGCACATTAAGTAATCTAGAATGTAAATTACTGCAGCATTTTTTAGGATATGAGATGGATCTTATTCGTTGGAATATTTGGTCTATTTGATTTACTCAAATAATTTCCATAACATAATTTTCATGCATCCACATACTTTATTTAGAAAAAAGTGTAACTAACAAGACTTTGATCTAGTCAAGATTTGTCCACAATATAATTGTCATTCATCCACATACTTTATTTAGACAAAATTGTAACTAACAGGATTTTGATGTGGTCAAGGTTTGTTCACAATGTAATTGTTACGCGTCCACATACAGGAAGATGAAATTAGGAAAAAATATTATAAATATGGATGTTCTCTAATATGAGAGGAAAGAAGGTACTGTAATTATTAAAAGGAACTGAACTGTAGATTTGTCAATTCGTGTTGAAGAAGTTTAGTGATGTAACAAACTTTTCTAAATTAAGGGTGGTAGGGTGGTGCTAGGGTGAGTTGAAGCTCACTGAGGATTGGATTCCTCATCATTTGTAATAGGTTGGTGCCTGAGAGTATTGGTGACCTCATTATTTGCAAAAAAATGGTCCCTCAGAGGATTGGTGTCCTCATTATCTGCAATAAGTGGGTGCGTGTTGAGCTGAAAATTTTTAATTTGAAAGTTGGTGCTTGCAGAAGAACATAAAGAAAATGTTTTGTGGTTTTTTCCCACATTGGGTTTCCACACAAAAGTTCTGTTGTATTGTGTTTACTGTGTTGTTTTGATATCTACATGTATTTTTCATTGAGTGAGGACTTTTAAATAAAATAAAGAGATGAAAGGAAAGAAAATTCAGTAAGTTAATACAATATTGATTTACCCCTACCCCCCTCTTAGTATTACTATGAGTCTCAAAACCTCTAGGGATCATAGAGGCATGACCTCATCCTCTCAACACCACCGATCTTCAATGTAAATGGTATATTTAGTTTCACCCTCAAGAAAATAATCTCTCCAATATTGAAATTTTGGTCCACCCCGTGCTAGTCTACATACCTTCTATGTTGATCCTAGGTGGTAGGAAAGCTATCATGAGTGGTGTTGTAGAAATTATCACCTAAAGTAATCACTCTATCCATGACCTTTCATGGTCATGCACATACCTCTTAGAATGTTGGTTGATCATATATGCTTGACCATTCTTCTGAGGGTAAAAACTAATACTGGGAGTCAAAATTGTGTCTACAAATTTGAGCATCTCCTGCCAACATGTGCTATGGAGCCTACTTTCCCAATAATTGGAAATGAATCTAGGATTCTCATGGACTCTAAGCATTTCCCCAAGATATATCTTTGTCACCCGTGCTTCCCCATACTCTGAAGAAATCACTGGGAAGTGCGTGAACTATTATGACTATTTAATTGTTGCAAACATACTATCTGATCCATGCACCCTCGGTAAACCTATGATTCAAGATATCAACATACTCTCCCACTCTCACTTAGAAATGGGAAAAGACTGCATCAAAAATGTTGGATGAGTGTGACCTGACCTTATCTACTAACAAGTCATACACTCCCCTATATCTCCCAATATATCGTTCAAAAATACCCTCCATGCGAACCTCTCTCAAACCTGCCTGTAAGTGGTAAAGTCACTAGTGTCACACACTAGGTTGTATGATGTGAAGCGCCCTCTACTTATATCACTGATATTTAAGGTGATAACACAATAATCCACTTGAATTCCCCTGATAATCCAGGAAATCATAATTTTCATAAACTCGGTCAACTCCTCAGAAGACCACTCCTCCAAGCAACCAATCCTCAACATCCCAAAAATAAACTTTGGAAAGAGAAAACTATCACTCTCATATTTATCGATTGCTGATATTTCAAAAACTGTAGTTCCAGGGTCCGAAGCTAACCTCAGCGAGGAACCTTCATGCTGATGCTGCACCCATATGGTCATAATTGTCTGATCACCATGCTCATACTGCGCTCTCCTCTCCTAGACCCCCAAGATTAAATCCCTAAAAGGAATGAACTCACTATCTTGGATCATGTCTCGCCTAGGAATATCAGTGAAGTCAAAGTATGTCAACCCAAGAATAGAATCGATCCTAGGTATCGTGAGGGAAAATATTCCTCACCATATAGAACAAATCTCAACAATGCCTCTCACAACATCCCCATAATGATGCATACCAAACACTAACATGACCCTGTTGATCATCCGCATCATCTGAAGTAGTATATCACTCTGATGAATGCATGGATCGTACCACTGAATTGGAAGTCCACCACTACGAATGCCCACTGAAATCTCTGTGAAAATATATGATAGAGTCTAGATCTCTTCCCGTGCACTCTATGCAATGATCATATGGTCCAAATGAAATACCTCTGTCATGGCCACAATGCCCCCTGTCTCATATAACTGGCTCTATTGATCCTCTCTTGTTCTATTGTATGGCTTGAGGGAATCAAATAACAACAATAGATGCACCTATCGTTGCATACAATAGATGACTAGTGTGTTGGTCAATCCAAAGAGCATGACCAAGAACTCATAAATAATTCGGGAAGCAAACCCATGAGTATCCTACTCCTTGGACCTCATTTGATGATATCCCAGGTGAAGATTGATCATCGAGGGATATGCTTCTTCCTGAGGCTCACCCATACACTCACGGATTCTGGGTAACCTCAAATCAATGGTATGTTTGAGGACTCTGTTGGGAGGACTCCCTAGAGGAAATTCCCCAAAACTCCATTGTACACTACCATGTAGAAATGAATACCCTTGCATACTTCTTCCTATCAATGAATCATCCAATACCAACCTATATCTTGTAGGTTCTACTATATGCATCACTCTAGTGGTGTCGCTTGAACCTGTATCCTAGATTGTGCCCATGTCTATCATACACTTGTCCACCCAATCCATGGATACATATACTTCCTTATGGGCTGGTCCAGAAGGAATGTGCTCAACTATCTCCTATGTAACCGATCCTTGATCCTTTAGTGGGATCTCCAAAAGAAACAAATCATGATCCCCACAATGCAAAATGGGAGCATAGTCAAAACCCTCTGCATCATACCTCTCCTAAAGCACGTACAACTATGAATGATCCTCGTGCAGGATCATCACAAGAGGATTCTCCCTCAAATCATGGGTGCCACTGACATCGTCATGTGCCGCGACTGTCAAAGGTGATGGAATCTCTACTGTAAGTGATGAATATTGTGGAAACCTCAACTGGTAACAAACCTCCCTAACCTTCCTTTCCTTATCTTCAACGAACTTGAGAGAAAGGTCCCTATCCATGAATAGTTTCAAGTAATCTTATTTCATCTACTTTAGTGCTTCTTTGATTATGCACAATTGTGCACTAGTGCCTCCACTTGCAACTACTTTTTGTCTCTCCTCCTTCTAGGTTTTCCAAATAAGAGTTTCAGTGAATCTATGAGGACCATATTCCCTTGTCAACAATTGTACAATTTTCTCCTCTGTGACCAATAATTGATCCTCCAAATCACACAATGCTAAGGGACGTTGTTTAATTTCATCCAAGTGGAACTGGATGTCACATAATAGATTTTCTGATTTTTTTCATCTATAAGAATACTATTTCCATCAATAACAAATGACTCACTACATGATGTCATGCAATATTTACTAACCGTATATTGACCTATCAAATTATGGGACTCAAGTGTACTATCACCGCCAAAATCAACTTCTCCTTTGTCATCCTCCACGCATGGATCCTGAGAAAATGGATCCATATACCACGACATTTTTTCAAATACCCAATCTTCATCATATTTAGATACAATCATTCCTTCATCATCATAAGTATCATATATATGATAATGAATTGTATCCTCGTCATACTTAGGTTCTCTCACACCCTCATCATCATGACCATCACTACTAAGGTATGATGTTGAATGCTCAACATCATTGGGACACTTCACCATGTGTGCCATCAACCTGTCCATTATGTGTTCTAGTGTTATGGGCTCATAGGACAACTCTAAATGTGTACTAGATGTTGATGTTCCATCATCCTCAATTTTAGAAGAATCAAAATATTTAGAAACTAGTACCCCTTTTTCCTTGGCACCTTCACCTTCTTGTCCATTGATACTTTGGGTTCATACCACTCAGGATGTTTGATGGTGAAAAAATCCTTTAATGACATGGCTACGTGAAATGCCTCACTAAGGCCATATATTCCCTCAAACAATTTGTAAACTCCTTATCTTGTCCTTTTTGTTCTATTTATTGCCTCTTTGAACCACTAGCTCCATTGTTCCCTGTATTATTTTGATTGTCTTCCATATCCAAGCTTTTATACTCTTAGAGGATGGGAGGATCAAAAGCTCCTATACCACTGTAATGTCCCCACTAAATATTTTTGGTTTTTCTTAGTTTAGTAGTGTAGACATTTCGTCAAACACTTTGATGATGAACTCCCACTTTACTGTTGTAGAAATTTATGTGTGTTTCTATGTGATGACGTTTTTCAAACACTTAGGTTGTAGGTACTTCTCCACTGTAATAACTTAGTGTTTATTGTGTGGGTTTTCTCACATGAATTTTAAATGAATGATTTAGGTTTCCAACATCCCATTAAGTGTTTATTGAGCACACAAACATCACAACCAAGTGTCTATATAATATCTTAAGAAATAATGGTATAGCAATAAGAATATATATATCACACAAAGATGATTTTATTTAATAAAGTATGACCTGTAACAATTGAGTGGTAACATTGGTAAGAATATCTCCCTCACAAGCAAGTACAGTCAACAAATAACCTTTTCTAATGATAAAGCTATGTTGCAATGTAGATCGACTCATACAGTAAGGAAATTGTCCCTTTTTATAACAATAACAACTTGGTATTTATTTCTCTGTTGAAGATACAAGTCTGTAGATGAAGAATTCATCCCAACAATTAAATTTTGTATCCAGTAATTAAATAAAAATCTTGTAGATGACAATAATGGATATTTAGCTTCCTTTTTGCAATAACAACTCGTCCCAATTAGAAATAAATTACCACAACTACAAATGAAATGATTTCCCCACAATATAAAATCGACCAACAAGAGAGTTATCAACTCAATAACATAGGAATCGACCCCACACATAGGGTATCACTGATAAGAGATCTCATTTATCTCAACAAATCGACCTCTAAAGGTTAGTAACTCGACATCTACCACCTCAAATACTTTCCTAGAAAAGCACACAACCCTTCTACAACAAGAGACTCATCCCACAGGGAAAATAGTGTTGTCTCCCACAAAATATGTGCCCAACTGCAAGATAAATATGCCCAGGTTAAATAATCTCAACCACACAAAGAGTAAATCAACCTCCACACTCAAGAAATCACTTCCCCGACACCAAATGTTCAACTTGAAGCCCAACTTTCCCCCTTTTATCAAATCGACCTCCATAAGTAAGGAAAACAACCGCAATGAAGAAAATATGAATAAATTTGGATGATATCTTCCCTTGGACCAGCTAGGGTGGATGGTCTCACCACCAAAACCAATCTTTCAAAGCTTCTAGTGTTTTCATCCCAAGAGCCAAAGCCACAAGAACTCTCTCAATTTCGTTTTAGAAAATAACAATATGCATAATGAGAGAGGGCACCCTCAATCTTATTTTGTTTCCTCATTGACCAATTTTGGACCCTTTTACCCTTTTAATAAAGTAAAGTAATTTTATAAACTTAATTCACTTAAAACACCTTTTTATTTAATTACTCAATGCCACTTTTTAAAAAGTTATTTTTCCACTCCGATGAAATTAAATAATTAATTAAGCCCATTTTTCCACCGACTATATCCTACAAGAATCACTTTAGGATATTACATCAATCTCCTAGAGAGATCATTTGGAAAGAGACATTATAACCAAACATATTTACAATGGCACTTAGGCACAAAATATCTTGGCCCACTAGTCTATGTGTACAATCACATCTTTGGGTTCGACCTGGGGTACTATATGTTTACCTTAAAGAAAAAGATATTGTTGATCCACGAGAATTCATTGTAAAATCTCCAGTTTTTGTTTTATATCTACCACATAATTGGTGGATTCACCTACAAGAGTAAGGTGTTCCATAGGAGTGAATTAACCATACTATGAAATATATCCTTTATAATAGGGATTTCTACAAACACTTGTCGAGTGAACATTTATTCAAAAACTTTGCATGTAATATTTTCATCAAACACTAGGCTTGCACCTTTTGATATGTTGGGATCCAATTCCAGGTACCTACAGAACTTGGACGACCCATAACCAATGCGTTATTCCAATTTGTACCATGGATTGGTTGTAGAAAATAAGGAATCCCTAAATCTATTTTTTGTTTGTACGGGGAATTAACTTTGTAACCTTGGTTGGTTGGAACAATAAGGAAAACCTTAAACTACTTCTGGCTAGCCAAACCATTAACCTCGATTGGATGAGATAAAAACACAACCCTAAATCTAATTGGTGTTAGCTAAGTAAATTAACCTACATGTACCTTTGATTGTGTGATAACCCACATGGAGATCCTAATGTTAATTTCGATTACTTATGTAAAGAATATTCAAACTTTAAATTGGTTGAAGATAAAAGTGAAAACCTTAATTTATTAGTAAGGGATTACAAAATAGGTGAATATATTTTCTTAATCATTATTAAGAATAGGAAAGGAAGATCTTAAAAGGTCAATTTTTTCTAAAAATTATATAGAAATTTTAGAAATTTAAAAATTTCTAAAAAACATTATTGGCATTTTAAGAAATAGTAAGATTCACCATATCCTCAAAATTTTCCTTGATGCAAATACTTGTTTCGTTTGATGTCCCTAGGTCATCTCCATCATCTCGAATCAAAGATTAAGGATGGAAAACAACAACCACATATGCATATCGATTATTGCATGGGATTCTACCCATTGATGTGACTTTAAAATAATCACTCCTAAATTGGGGAATATTTTCTTGTGAGAGAATCATTTCAAGTGGTTGAATGCATTAGTGCGAACATTTTCAAATTTTTTATCTTTTCTGTAATGTTATCTAGGTTAATAAATATTTAGGATGAGTAAAATATTACCTTAAGTAAATAATATAATTTATTTATACTAAGATTGCGTGTGAAAAAGATGTAGAATGATGAGTTAAAGTTAAGGAATAAATCTCTTCTTCTATATGTAGATGATATTGTCCTTTTAGCAAGATGTTCTCCTACCTAAAATAAGAAACTTAAAATTCTCAAAGGTTTATGTATTAACTCAAAGATGTCTATAAATACAAATAAAAAAGGTGATTATCATTAAAACAAAAAAAAAATAGATACCTTAATTTTGTTTATACTAATAACAACTTGAAACAAGACCATTTTTATAAGTATCTTGGACTTTATTTTTATCACAAGCTAAATTGGAATTGTAGTGTTAAGAAAAGAATAATGTAGATTGGAAAGTATATTTGGGTCTTGAGAAAAACTGTAAATCTATGAAATTTTGGGTGAAAAAATAAGGTGTTCATTGATACCTTGGTTACCTTAATGATTCTTTATGGTTGTGAGGTTTGGGGTTGTAGTGTGTCTAGAGAAACTTGGAGGAAAATTGAGCAAATATAGAAGTGATTTATAATAAAGAACCTTAAAATTAAGTATAATATACCTTATTGCATCTTCCTTTTAGAGATTGAGCTTATTATTACCGAGATTAAGACTATGATAAAGGAATTAATGTAAAAGCACAAGCTAATCAACATAAAGAACGAGAGACTTCCTATTACTACTTCAAACATTGGTAAAATTCATTGAAGGCTCAAAAGAAGTTCGACTACAAAGACATTGGTTAAAACATGGGGTGATAATGGAGGGGAATGACCTCTAATTTATCAATACTGTTAAAATCAATGTCACTACACCAATAGGCGCTTTCTACAACCTAGTTAAGGAAGATGTTTTTCATCTATATCGCTAATGTGGTAAACTTCAAGTCAACAAAATTAATTAATATAAAAAAAAAATGATAAATATAGTATCAACTCATAATCAAAATAAAAATAATATATTAAAATTGATATAAATTGAATGTGGAAAACATAAACAAAATCGGAAAATCTTCTTTAATGTTGATGTGTTGTATGTTCTTTGCGATTTTAGACTGCCATTTCAACACATCCCCTACAACCTTCAATTGGTTTTCCTGCAATTTATGATAAACCTCTCATCATATCTTCATTTCCTAAGAAGAGTAGGAAACCAATTCCAGAAGTCTTCTTCATGTAACAAACAAAATATAGGAATAAAAAAGATAATTTGTAGAATAAAATTCACAGCTTCAAGAACAACAAAGTTGGTCGTCTCCTTTTTCTATATCATTTTAGAGCCATTACAAAAGTTTTTTTAATTTTCTTCACAAAACATCAAATGACTACTGCTAACACCATGTTAATCAACATCTACACATACATGTATTAATTGAGAATTAAAATCACTAGAAAATACTTTTTTTCATAAAAATTAAACACACACACACACATATATAGAACAAAAGTGACTACTCAATATGAAAGAAATGTTTACCTTTCTAATTTTTGAGGATTATAAAAATTACTTTGAGAATTTAAGTAGATATTTCCATTGTTAACCACTCTAAAACTTATATTCTACATAAAAACGAGTATTGCAACACATAAGACACTCGGGGAATTGAACAATATTATTACGAGTAGCATTATTTTCATGTAGAAAATTAATCATGAGCGTTCATGGATTTATTGCAGGCATTGCCTAACTGTTCTACGTTTTTTCCCTCCTCGTTGGAATTTGAAAACATAAATACGCACTAAATCACAACTTTATGTTGTTTAAATTGCATTTCTGAATGCAGAAATGGAATCGACGTGCTGAAAAATCCATGAAGCACTTGGATTATACATATTTAACCACTCAAATCCGCATGTCCAACCATATCTCACTAGATTTTGGGAAAATATCCCTGGAAAATATGACTGGAAAAGGGAAAAACCGTAGCACATTTAGACTACGACTTTATTGAATATGTGCAAAGTAGATATTTTTTCACTTTAATATATCTTAATACATCTTGAGTGGGCCTAATTGTTAAGAACACATGTTTCCTCCTAAGAGGTCACAAGTTCAAATCTAGAGGGGGGTAGGGTATGTATACCACCATAGACTTTACCAGTCAAATCACTAGGGGGAGGGGGTCCCTCATCCCAAAAACAAGGGGGTCTCATACCCCAATTTGGTGTTTGTCTTGGTCGTGACCATAAAATTACATTATTATTAATATTATTGATAAATATAAATAATGTAGTTTCAAATGAGTCAATGTTAAGGTCCTAACCCGCACATAGGTAGATCAATGTATTCGGATGTAATAAAGGTCAATATTAATAAGACCTTTCAATAAAATAGAATAAGGCGGATGTAAGAAGACCTAATAGAAGCTTCCGCTTCTAGAAGAATCTTC
>SNQJ01S0019500.1:99506-119993 GCA_010110895.2 Picea sitchensis | reverse complement strand
ACATGATAGGGGTGGATCATCAGGGGTAGACAGTTGAGGCCCTGGACGTGATGGAGAGTATCCTAGGCCATGGGATAGAGGATATCTCAGAGGTTGATACATATTCATACTCTCATTGGGATGAGGGTGGAGGGATTTCGACAATTACTAGTAGGGAACATCAACAATTAGTGGGGATTGGAGGTGATGAACTTCCAAATTTGACATGGGATCTGGGAGTCCATTGGGTCAAAAGTTTGTTTCATCTTATGATAATACAGGAGTGGACTATCCAGTATGGATACTTTGAGTAGACAACCATGATCAAAGTAGAGAAGCATCAACATGATGGTCCTTGTCAGAGACTAGAATGGGACCCGGGGATTACAGGGCTAGGCAATTCATTGATTGATGGAGACAAGCAGACTTTTGCAGGGGGAAGTCACTTTGATTTTCCCTTGAGTTTCAGTATTGGGGAGCACACATCACTGGTTGGTGATTCGTTGAGGTATTGTAGTGCCTCATTATGGCAGCAACATGTCCAGTCAATGGAAGTCGTGTTGGGTTTGGTATGGTTTGGTAGGAAAAACTCATTTTGGGTGGAGGCCATGTGTTATTTTCGAGAGACTCATGGTATTGATATTTTACAGAACTATACTTTGTAAGGCATTGTAGTTCACATCTTGATATGGGATCCATGGATTAGAGTGCTTGGTAGTTCAGTGTTTGATGGAGTTGAGTTTCGAGTAGAGTGGTTGCTTGGGGAGTTGATTGAGATTCTTTCACTATTGATCATTCTACTCATCAGGAGCATTTGGGTGTTATGCATGGTGAGCACTTGGAGAGGCCTCATATTTAGGGGAGTCTACCTTGTGTCACATAGGTGGATATGGGACCCCGGTATCATATGTAGTTAGAATGATGTTGCTTGAGGACAAGTAATCTCGGGAAGGGAGGACTGTGATGTCCTGTTCCCAAGAGTAGGCCAGCAGGGAGTGACTTAGTAGTCTATGTGTTCCCATAGACTATAGTCAGGCACAAACATGGAACAAAATGGAGAAATAAGGGTGATTTGGTGGCTAAATGATGAATTAAGCCAAAAATCATAGGAAAGTCACTTAATCCTAAGTCAACGAAGAATTAGAACGAAAAGGTGCTAAAGGGGGGATTAATTAATTAATTATTCACCTTAGGAGGAAAAGTGCCTAGCTTAAGTGAGGTCAATGGTGAATAAGATTAGGAAGAGTATAAAGGGAGGAATTGGACCTAATTCCTCATTATGGATAGTTATGATTTGATGTTGGGAGTTCCCAGAGGAGGAAGAAAGTCGACCTTACTGTTTTTTGGATTTCTAGAGGAAACCACCACCATTGATTGGTTTCGATGTTGAGAGACACACCCTAGCCCATTGGAGATACCATCCAGGTATTTCACCGTACTTTTCAGGAGTATCCATTGTAGAGTGTGAAACTCAGCCAATGAGGGTGAAAGTCAGTTTAAGGGTTTGGAGAGCTGCACGAGGTCCGAATCCAGATTGCAGTTTCCTTCCGACCCATTTGAGATCCAACTAGGGCACTTCTATTGAGCCATATATCATTATATTTTGACAGTGGAATCTTGTAGATCACCTCATCCAGCCATTTAGGGCACAACTCTTCCAGACAGACATTTGGGGTTGAATGTAGAGTATCAGAGAAGATCCGGGCAAATCCTTTTGACCCAGTTCCTCATTTGGCAAGATGATCATTTTGAGCCCTATAGAAGCAGATTTCATTGGTAGTATCCTTTGGGGCGCATCCAGTGTCCCAGGAGGTGTGCCAACCCCCCAGGGGTCCAGATCCAGTGCCTCAGAGACCAGATCTGAGATCTGACACTCATCCACTTCAGTCTAGAGGCCAGACCACTTCTACTGGAGAAGTTTCCAGTGAATTTCGATGATCTATCCTTCAGGATGAGTTTTCCAGCTGGTAGCGGTTACCGTACTTCTCCAGAATCGCATATTTTTGCTGATCTATCCATGCATGAATCAAATCTGCTATCATCTTCTGATGATGGGTATTTTTATGCTACTTTCTTGTATTCCAGTGATGATCCATGGGATCTAGCTGACGTTTATATTCTATATTTCTAGTAGGCTATTGTATTTCCATGCTTGAGTTGTATAATACATGATATTGGGCAGTTGATGTTCTTTACTTTTACATGCATCCTTTATATGTTTTTTAAACCATAAATGTGTAACATGCACATGCAATAACCAACATGCACATGCAATAACCCACATGCACATGCAATAACCATCAAGATATCAAACATACAACTGAAACGCATCCAGAAACCCCCAGTGTATCATATTTGCAAGACAGAACAATAGATCAGTAACAAATATCTTGATCAACGGGATCAGGGATATTTCATTTGAGTGTTTCTCCTTCTTTTTCTATAACACTAGCAGTGTCATCATAAATGGCCCCGACTATCTTTGGTTCATCTTCAATCTGTTTTCCCTTGCCAGAAGCCTCGAATATAATTGTCTTGCTAGCCACCTTCTTTTTGGGAGACATGTGTGTACTTGTAGAATGACATACATAGAGAATATGAGAGAAAAGACTATAACTAATGTATGCATTTGGAAAGAGTATAATTAAGTCTTTCAAAGTTCATACTTGAGGAATTACTGGCACTAATGTTGGGTGAAGAGTCGTCATATGAGGATGATAAGATAATGGTAGGCATGGTGAACAATCTGGTGAAGATTGGGGAAGAAAATGACTCTAAATGTGCTTGAAAGGTAAAATCGGAGGGTTTGATGTTAACTCCTCCGATGTAAATCAGAGGAGTTGTTCAAGTGGTCTGTAGACTATTGGGGGAGTTGGTGTTAGGTGATGCAATGACCATTGACACTGTTGGAATTAAGTACTCCAATGACCATCGATCTAGTTACTGAGAAGTTTTCTGGGTTAAAGTAAATTGGTGAAGTTGATATCAACTCCTATGATGTGAATCAGAGGAGTTGTTAGCAAATGTTTCGATGCACATCGTTGAGGTTAACTTGAAGGTATCTGATATAACATCAAAGAATTTTCAGGTAGATCCTATGATCGCATTGGAGGAGTTGAGGACAAAGGGTCTGGTAAGTTTACACCAACGAAGGAGTTTGGGTTGATTTTATTGTTGTTTTGCATCAATGGGTCAAAATTGGGGGGGGAATTTTCCGGGCTAACAATGAGTGAGGGTATCACTAATAGAAATAGCAGGTCTATACTATGGAAAAGCACAAGGGAACAATTTGTCTTGGGAAGGGTTTCATTAAAACTTAAAAAAAACTTGAGAGAGGGGAAACGTAGGGTTATGGTGGTTTGGGATTCCAAGAGGATAACCGAAAAGTTCATGGAGAGAGACAGGGATTCTAGGGATAACAATGGATAGATAAAAAAAATGGAAATAACCCTAAGTAGAAACCCTAACCCTAAATTACAGATAGTGGATCGAAGGCTTACTTGGTTTCTAGATGCCATGTGGACAGTCGTGATCGATTGAGGGTGTGTCAATTTTGACTCAGTGCATTATTGCTTTGGGGCTATCTATCTTCTTCTCGGTGCTCGATGGGATAGTGAAAATAAGGGGAAGAGATGTATTTACAAGTTGGGGGGGATCACTATAGTTTTGATGACTTAGAAAGTTAGGAAGGACAATATTAATTGAATATGACAAATGTGTTGATGATTTAAAAATCTAGTTGACCATAACAAACTAATAATATTAATTATAAAAATTGAAATGTATAATATGATATCAATGATGGTAGATGTAATAATGATTTAAAAATATAGTGGTAATTTATTTATATATATTAATTGTAATAATAAAAAAATAAAAAAATAATAATATTAATTATAATAATTGAAATGTATAATATGATATTAATTATGGTAGATGTAATAATGATTTAAAAATATAGTGGTAATTTATTTATATATTAATTGTAATTATAAAAAAATATTTAGATGAAAAATGTGCCATTTAAAAATCTAATTGTTGATGGTAGGTGTAGTGATTACTTGTGATTCTTTATAATTTTGTTTATGTGCTCGAAAAGCATTAAGACAAGCTTTCCAAGATCACCATAGTTTTGTTGAGTTAAGAGGTTAGGAAGGTTGATAGTGTGACAAATATTTTGAAAATGAGATCTAACATGGTTATAGGTTGGACAATTTAAGAGAGTGTTTTTTATCTCCAACTTCTTAGTGTCACAAAGGTGACACACTCTTTCATCCCATGGCGTTTTAGGAATTTATCAGCGCCCAGTTTCAGTATGGAGCTCATGAGAATTTGTTCTTATCTTAGCAATTCTTATTTTTTTATTTACACTCGTCAAAACATATGGATAATTTTGATCTTCTAGATTAGGGTTCATTACATCCTTATAATACCTTAACTTTATTTTTTCCTCTAACTCTTTATCACACCACATTTTCTCCTTAAATTTTGATTTAATGATATTTTTAATACTATCTTTATTCTACAAAATATAATTACCAGAAAGTGAGGTCGACCCAACCAAAAAAGTCACTAGATAGATTAATATAAATAGAGGACGTTTCATCTCATTTTTACACCTGGTTAGTGCACAAGTCTTGTGGAGAGTTGCAGTTGCAGCTGCACAAGAATAAGGGCTCATGGTCATCTCTTGGTCTTGGTCTCTCTCTTGGTGATTTTCTTGGTGATGTTCTTGGTGATATTCTTGCTAAGTATGGTGCAAGTTTGAGAGAGAGAGAGTAGTGCAACTACAACTACTGCAATTATGTATATTTCTTGTTTTGTGAATATGGAGACTCTCTCTCTCTCTCTCTCTCTCTCTCTCTCTCTCTCTCTCTCTCTTGTGTGCTACCCTTGAAGAAGGAGCCCTCTACTTTTCTTGAGTTGTTGTTGTAGTTAGCAACTAGGGTTTATCTGTTGGTTCTTGGGTAGGCTTGCTGGAATTATTCTAAGTAAAGGTTAGTGTGCTTGGGGGTGGCATATGTGAATGTCTATGGTTGGGTGACAATGATGTAACAATTTCTATGGTTAAACGAGCATACCCAAATTTCAACATATTGTTCTGCATAACTTACATGTACTAAAGGATTATACCTGAGTATTGTGGATGCATTAATTACTAGTGTTGATAACATATATACAACCTTGTTATGAATACCCTTGTACTTAATTACCATATGAAATTGTTGTAGAAAACCCATCCATCCGAAGTGTTGTGACTGTTGTAGCTTGGTCTGTGACTGCAAATACTGTAATGGTTGATGATCGGTATGAATTATTGTCTCCTTTCCCATTAAGTAATGGTTCCATTTATTTACACTTTGTACCATTGCATACAATTCCTTGTCACATGTAGGATAGTTAATCACAACTTGAGTGAAATTATCATAATGATAACATATAGGTTTACCTTGTTGCATCAAGATTGCGCCCATGGCATATCCGCTTGCATTAGTTTGAATCTCAAATGGTTGTTGTAGATCTGAAAGAGCCAAAACTGGTGCAGTGCTTATATTTTTCTTAAATGTCTTGAAGGTTTTCATTTGGTTGCCTCCCCATTAAAAGACTTGTTTAACACTTGTTAATTCATGTAGAGGTGTTTCTATGTATGAGAAATTAGCAATGAATTTCCTCCAGTACTGTATTTCTCCTAAGAATCTCCTGAATTCGGTGGCAGTAGTTGGCTTGGGCCATTTCACAATGACTTCTAATTTTGTAGGATCTATTTTTAAATGACCATTCCCTACAATGTAACCCAAATATACCTAAGAAGTTTTTCCAAATTCACACTTAGATAACTTGATGTACAACTTCTCCTTCTTCAAGAGTTCAAAGACTATCTTGACATGATTTATATGATCTTCCCATCTTCTACTAAATATCAATATGTCGTCTAAATAGACAATAAAAACATAATCTATATATTGTTTGAACACATCATTCATCACTCTCATAAAAGTTGTTGGTGAGTTACATAACCCAAATGGCATAACCAACCATTTGAACAAGCCTTGCTTGGTCTTAAAATCAGTTTTCCATATGTCACCTTCCACAATTCTAATCTAATGGTAACCCCTTCTCAAGTACAACTTAGTGAAATAGACAACATTCTTTAATTGATATAATAGATAATGTTTTATGATAATAGGATAACAGTTATTTACCGTAATCTTTTTCAAGGCTAGAAAATCAATACACCTCCTCCACATGCCATCTTTCTTCAGAATTAATACAATAGGAGAACCACACAGAGAGGAGGTTTGTATAATGATCCCTTTATCGAGTAGCTCTTGAACTTGATTCTTGATTTCTGCATTCTCCTTTACTAATAACTTGTACATTCCAATGTTTGGAAGAGGAGTGTCCCGTTGCAAATATATTTCATGTTCAAACTCTCTTTTAGGAGGCAACCCTATAGGTTCTTGAAACAACTCATCATAATTAGATATGATTTTGATCAATTCATATTTATGATATGGATCAAAACCTACTAAAGCATATATTATATATTCTTCTTTCTATTTCATTATCATGAGAACAAAATATTTACTTGTGCTCATGAGTCTCTTTGTTTTCTCTATTCTCACTAAAGAAACATTAGTTTTGATGCGATGAGCTTTGACAATATATTCAACCCCATCATTGAGAATATAATATTTATTTTCTTCTCGATAGAACACAACCTTCCTGTCAAATAGATATGGACTTCCCAAGACAATGCCACAAATGTCAAGAGGAAAAACATCTAACTCGGCATCATCAAAGAACTTAGATGTAATTGCAAACTTGATTTTACACTATTTTGTTACCTAGAACTTATCATTGTCACACACCCAACCTAATGGATATGGATTTTTGTGAGGTGTCACCTTCAATATCAGTTTCTTAACGATTGTTTCAGATATTAGATTAATTTGATATCCATTGTCAAATAAAGTATCTACCTTTATATGCTTGACTATAACTATGACATGAAAAACCTCACTCCTTTTCTTTTGGTGAATATCACATTCCATCTTGGCAGATTGAACTGGATAATTTCAATTGATAGCTAATATATATTTGCTTCCAATGGCCATGATCTTGGATTCATCACCGAAATCTGACCTTAGATCCTGATGATTTGATGCAATAGTCTTATGCTTCCCTTTATCCTTGAATTTCTTCCGTTGTAATTTTGAATGCAACTTCCAACACTATGATTCCTCATGTCCCTTTCTCTTATAGTAGTAACATGTAGGTCTTCCTTCAGCTTGCTTCAATGTGGTTGATTTCTTAATCTTCCATTTACCTTTCATTTTCTTCTCCAACTTGAATGGATTCTTATCTTTGATTGCATGCTTACCCTTACTAGCCTCTAGATGTGTAGCTTGTACTGACACCTTATCAATGTTAGTAGGGATAAACATTAGAATAGTGTGACAAAGATATGAGTGCATGCACCAATATATTTCAAAAGAGTTTCATGAGTATACAACAAAATTCCTAGTATAATGCCTTCTTTTTGAGTTCTTGTGTATATGCCTGAATATTTTGGCCTTTACCTTGTCTCAAATGATACCACTCAATCATTGTCATTTGTGTATGTGTCAGTGGATAGAATTGTTTCCTGATAGCCTTAGTAAAGTTATCCCGGGAAGATATTACTTTACCCTTTTGAACAAGATCAACTTGCACCTTACTTTTACACCATATTAAGGCAGTGCCACTTAGTCGAAGAGAAGCTAATCGTATCTTTGCAACCTCATCCATGATCTTTTGAACCCTGTAATATAACTCTATTTTATTGATCCAATAGTCCAATTTATCGACATTCAATTGTCCATCATAGGTCGGCAACTCGAACTTAACATCCAATTTTACTAATGGCAGATTATGCTCAAACTTCTTAGAATACTTATTTCATCGAGGATAATGTTTACTTGCTTCAAAAGAAACTAATGATGATGATGAGGAAGGGGAAGGGGGCCTCTGAAGGTCCACCACCTTCACCTCCTCCTTCTCCTTTTACCGAATATTCTTCACTTACAGGATTTTGAATTATCTTTTCTAACTCATCTATTTTTTCTCTTAGTGATTGAAATGTAGCTCTGATCTTTTTGTGACTCGTGGGATGATCTTCTTCTTCTCCTTTTTCAAAATCCATCTTATTTCGTCAAAATATCTTTCCAATTTCGGAATTATAACTTGCAATTTTCCCTTTACCAAGTTTGAGTTTGGCTCTTGTAAGCAACCACTTGAAAAATACTTGTCAATTTTTTTTCTGATACCAACTTGATACGAAAAATCCTTAGATGATGATAATTTAAAATACACATAAATATCTACTTGATCTTCGAAATAAAATGATCACTAAACTGTTTTGCAAATTACATGTGAAAAAATTATCTAACCAAATCCACTTTAATGATAAATGAATTGCAAATAATTGAACTTGAAATGAACAATGATAATATAATCACATACACAAGTTGGAAAAAGAGGAGTTCACCCAATTTGGGGTACCTCTCCGGGTCCACTTCCAATAGACTTTCTTTATGAATGCTAAAATGTTTGTGTTTTATAATGACCATTTTACATGTTACTCAAATGCAAAAGCAGAGTGCACCATTGGATTCCTGGTGAAAAATCATGTAAAATTGATATCAAATACTTGAAATTCAGTCAAGGTACCCCTCGACATGCTTTATGATGTTACCTCAAATGCCTTGTACCCTCAGCACACATTATGAGACAAGAATCTTTGCATTAATTGTGTGTTGTACAACCTTGGGTCACATGCCATTAAATAGGACGTGCATCTTAACCAAAACCCCAAAATTAGTGGTCGAATCTAAATATAATTTGGTTGGTTTTATAACCAAATATGTAACTTGTAGCTGAATTGGTTGAGGCATAGTTATATATATGGTAGGTCGAGGGTTTGAGCCCTATCGACCACCACATATTTCAACACTTTGTTATTTTTTTGTGACCATAACATATAACTATATGTTATAAATAGTTATAACTCTCATGGATATGTTATATCTATTAGCACCTTCCACAACAAGTGTGATTCATATGGTAAGGTGTCAAGACTGAGAGCCAAGGGTCGAGGGCTTCAACCCTCAACCATTTGGCCACAAATTCAAACTTTATTACAATTCAAATATCTATGAAAACATATTATGTTAAGAAATATTGTGGTGGTGTGTTGGTAGTGAGGGTTATGTTAAGTCTTAAAAGTTATGGAGGTCTCGGGTTCAACCCCTGTCGACTCCATGAATTTTAATACATATTAATCAACATTGGCCAATGGGAGGCTGTCACATGGTAGCCTCTCATTGGATCTCCAATTCCATGTGTCAAACCATGATTGAACCAATTGTTTTCCACTTTTCATCATGCGATTGGACCACTTTTCATACCCTGCCTAGTCAGCTACCAATAATTAGGTGCCACGTGTCACCCTTGCAGTGGTCACATGTGTCACTTGTTTTTTCCCTATGACCTTTGACTTTGCCTGTTTAATTGGAACTTTGAACGCTTATAAATTTTACATACAAACTTAGTTTGACATTCAATTTGCACCATTGGAAAGCTGACTACAAGATCTATGCATTGATGACATTTGAATTTTGATCATTTCTGAACCATTCTAAACTTCTATGGATGTTCTGGTTCTTTCTGTACCTCTGTGAGCATTCACATATCCTCCTGATTTGAAAATTCCATGGATTTTTGAAAAGTGAAGTGAACTTTCTCCTTAGATTTGCTAGGTGCTTCCATACTGATTAAAAACCCCAATTGATGTCTTCCTTCAGTGCCAAATAAGGGGAGGATAGTGGACTCTGTATCGATTCAACTTCAAATTCACTGACTTGGATAGTTCAAACTGATCCATGGCTAGGCCTGCATATGAATGTCAACCCAGATCCAATGATTCTAGCCAACATGTTCTCAGATTTCTCCTGTTATTAGATATGAAGTGGTTGCAATGTTGGACCTCGGTCATGTATTAAGGAAGAAAGAGAATATTAAGGAAGAAGAAAGAAAAAGTATGAAGTGCGCGGAAGGCACACAAACCGAGGAAGGGTCGAAGTGGTTAAAGAAGCATAAAGGAAGGAATGAAGTGAAGGAAAGAAATTCGTTGAAAGAAAAGATCAAGGAAGAAAAATCAACAAAGAAGATAGACCGTGGAAAAGTCAACAAGTGAAAGAATACATTAATGGGTGCCTTGGATCACCTCATAGAAAATAAGGAGGAACAGGTCGACAAAGTCCTTAAAATTAGGGTTATGTGGATCTAGGGTTTTGGCAATAAGGATTTAGGGTTTTGGACACCTGAGCTTTGGTATAGAGTTTTCTAAGAGTCATGGAATGTATAAATAGAGGTCAAGAAGACTTGAAATAGAGATAAAAGAGTGGTATTGAGATGTAGTAGTGCTATGTTTTAGAGTATTCTTGTCTTTCGGGTCTTCAACTGGGTGCAAATATCTACTCTGCAGTTGGGTGTGCAGGGATAGGGAATACAAAGGAAGAGAGAGAAGGTTCTGCAACTGAGTGCAGAGATAGATCTGTATATTTTCATCTATTTGATCAATAAACACAGTTCTATGGACATATCCCTAGGGAGAGGGTGAACCACGTAAAATCGTGTTGTTGTATGTGGTTGATGTTGTGTTATTTGCTATCTTTTATTCTGTTATTGCATTGTTATTTTCCCTATTGAAGATAAGAATATATAACTAACTTTGTGAAGTTAAGAATAATACTGTTAAGAATATCTAGGTTATCTTGCGTTGTTTTTATGGAATCATCTTGCATTTCCTCTGGTTGTAGACACATGTATCTTGCAACCCCCCTATTTCTACTTCGAGTGAGACTTCATCTGCTTTGCAGGTGTTTCCTTAAGGGTCAGTAGTAAGGTTTTGTTGGTGCATTGTTAGAGTTGAACCTTGGGTATACCCATGTGCCAACAAATGGTTCTGTTATTGGGACTGGGATCTTCTTGAGGGAATGTCAAGGTGGTTCCCATCGAAGACAATGATTCAAAAGTGGATAGAAGAACAAGAAAGGGACTTTGTCATAGCATAGAAAAAGAACCATAGCATTAGTAAAGAAGACTGGTTGGAAAGGTACATCTTTACTCATGTGCATGAAATTTTCTTTGTTGGAGTTCATTAAGAGTTGTACGAGTGGTTAGCCAGACTAGTAGACACTTAGTTTGAAATCAAATCTAGACCACTTGTGGTTTGGACAACGACACTGATTAAGAAAGTCAAGAGAGTTGATAATGTTGTATCAAGGGCAGTGAATCTATGGTTTGAAAACAATATTGGAGGGTACATTACTGAGTTTTCTATTAACAGAGTAGAATCATATATTCACGAAGAGAGGTATTTCTTCAAGGGACCTAGAGGAAAGTTTCTACACTTTTTGAAGTTGAAGATTAAGATGCTATTGCATGAGAATAATATCTTGAAGATACAATAATCAATTGGATTTTAAAGCTAATGTTCAAGAATTCAGACAACGATAGTGACACAGAGGCTAGACACATGCACAGTAGGAGATCATTCAGAAAGATTCCTCTTGTGAACCAGTTTAAGCAGATTTATGGACCAGTAGCACAAGACAAAGGATTCTATAGTGGAGAGGAAGCAGAGAAATCAGACGAAGATTATTCAGAGTTTGCAAGGGCAGAGGAAGTAGAGACTGAAGAACCCAAAACTTTAGGTAATTCACCTACTATCGAAGTAAGTATTACTACCCCTCTTGTTGTTTTAGCAGCATTAACTAACCAGATTAATCAGAGCACTCAGAGTATTGTTGCAAGAAGTTTAGTACATACTCAGTCGAGAAACCAAGGAAAAGCAACGACAGATGAAATGAGGTTACCCATTTTAAGAGGAGATGGATCTGAGGATCTTGACCATCACTGGTTCTTATGCGAAGCTGTATGGAGCATTAAGCAAGTCACTGAGAAAGTTGTTAAGAGAGATCAGTTTAGTACTACTTTTAGGGACCATGCACTAAGATGGTATATGAAGTTTGTTAAAGCATTTGTACAACCTAAAAATTTGAATGACATTAATAATGTGTTGAGTGCAGAGTTCAAGACACCTAAGTTGGAGTCACAGTGCATTACAGAGTTGAAGAAAATCAAGCAGAAGGTGACTGGACTAGTTTGGGAATTTGATCAGAGGTTTAAGACCCCGACAGGTCATTTAAGTTTTCATATTCTAGACGAAAAACAAAAGGAATGGTTCATCGCTGCCCTCCTGCCACACATTAGAGTTCCTATAATGCAACAAAAGGTAGCTTTGTAGGCTGAGTCATTAGAGATTTCCATGAAACTAGAAGAAACTCCTGTAGGAGAATCCGGTCCAGGTATGAGTCAGATTTTGAATGAATTAACTAGTTTATCTTTGCACGTTAAAGATATGAAGAAAGATAAAGGAAAGTATAAAATAGAAGACATATGGTGTGTCAGATGTAAAGTAGAGGGTCGTGACAAAGAGCATTGTCCTTTATTTAGTGAATACTTGGCCTCTGGAGCCCCTAACACTTTGAAGCAGGCTGCTTTACCTTAGTGCGAGGTATGTAGAACTAGACAGCACCCTGGTGAATGTTATTATATGTAGAAATATGTCCAGACACCCACCAATATTTATTATACATTCTGTAAATATGTGGGGCATGATGAGAGGGACTATAGGGCTTATGACCTCATGCATAAAAGGTCAAGATATACATATAGAATTCAAGGAGAATTTCATTCAGAGGGGAATACTGCGTAGTTCAATTCCCCAAGAAGAGGAAACTTCATCCCTCGTGGTGGGTACAGAGGAAGAGGATGAGGAGAAGGCATGGGTTGAGGTCGAGGTTAGATTATTTGCTATAATTGCGTCCAACCAGGCCATTTGGCAAGGGATTGTTAGAAACCTTGTACTACTTGCAGCTACTGTAATTCATTTGACCATGTCATTGAAGACTTTCCATTATTATTAGCTAAAGTTCAGGAAAGACAAGGTGGAAACCAGCAAGTCAAGAAAATAACAGTTGAACCTTGCGATTAGGAAACCAGAGTCACTATTATTACCAGAGGAGGATCTTTCACAGAAGAATATAGGTTGACTCTAGGAAAGACTACAGATGGATCAAGAATCAAAAGAGGTTCATGGAAGGTGCCATTGTTTGATTCAAGGAAAGAAAATCATACTTTTGAAGAAGAAAGAAGAGAATTTGTAGGTGAACAGGCTTCTTCATCTAAAGAACAATCAGAAGTAAGGGAATGTGAAATGCCTCCAACATTTGACCATTCCACCCCACCTAGACAAGGAAAAGAGGTAAGTAATCTTGTGGACTTCTTGTATACTTGTATTGATTTGATTAAAGATGAAAGAGATGTATAGGAACTACAACACCTAATAAGACAATATGAAATTGGAAGAGTAGATCCTCTGTTGAGTAGAGTTGTGAATCAAGTATCTAGAAAAATGAGGACAAGCAAGGAAATGCACCTTAGTGCTCAGATTGGAGACTATGACATGGATTATGTGGTCCTCGACCTGGGATTAGAAGTAAATTTTATGACGAAGCATACTTGGGAATTGATGGGAAAACCTAAATTGATTTACTCTCTTATTAGTCTCAGGATGGCTAATCAGTAGGTAGTGATCTATTTTGGAAGACTAGAGCATGTCCCTGTGGAAATCAACAGAGTGAGGACATATGCAAACTTTGAAGTGATCGAGATCATTGATGATAGCTTCCCCTATCCTGCATTGTTGGGTATTGATTGGGATTTCGACAACTTGACTGTTATTGACCTGAAAAAGAGAAGAATGGAATTTGAAGGTGATGGCCTTAGGCTCATTGCACCTCTTGACCCCATTGAAGGTCCCAGATACATAGAACCTATAAGAGAAGAAGACCATGCCTATGAGCTAGAGAAAATTTATAAATTAACAACAAGACAACATGATTATTTTAATCCTACATCAGATGGAAATCTAATTTGGGGAAGTGAAAGTGCATGCTCATCAAATTCAGAACAAGCATTGGAAAATTGGTAGAACATAATGTATGAAGTGTCTACACGGAGGTGTGCCAGATTGACTAAGGCAGTCTGCTAGATTGGCATAGAAGTAAGTAGTCTTCCTACATTTGATGGATTGAATAATTTAGAGACATTTCTATTTTAATTTGAAGGAATTGTACCAATACAATAGAGGTTGTTGGCACTAGATTAATCCTTGAAAGCAACACCAACTAGATGGTGGGGAACACACAAGAAGAACATTCGGGAGTGGGTAAAATTCTGCACCTTGTTGACAGTGCACTTTTTAGACCAAGTTGAAGGTTGTGAAGTTCGATACATGGGAAAAAGTTGTCCTAGGGATCTTGTGCAAAGTTTTAAGGAAGCCTAGAGCAGCATTTCTAAAGAACAATGGGTACATAAGTTCATTAACACCTTAGATACTATGCCTATCAATTGGTATATTCAAGCAAAACTTCTCTTATTCACTATAGATTGGTATGGTATGAACAAGAACTTTATAACTACATTCCTATTTGAGAGCCAGTACCCCACAGTAGAACAAGCTTTACAAATTATCAAACAGAAGGTCTTTGAGGAGGCACCTAACCCCCCTCTTGAACAAGTATAAGATGAAGGTATTGTACCTCTTCAGTGGTTACATGGTTGTTATAATATTAATGTTGATGAGGATGATGACCCTAGGAATGTGAACATTTCAGAAAATGAAGGACAAAGAGATATAGAAGGGCCAGGGATTTCACTACCTTTTGTTGGACAGCCTATCAAAATTAAGAAAGTTAATATTGGAACAGGCAAAGCACCTAAGTTGGAAAATGTTGGAGAATACTTGGATGATGCTACTATTGGTAAGATTACAAAACTATTGAATGAGTATCAGGACATGTTTCCAACCAAATTCACAGACATGAAGGGCATTAAAGGGCCCATGGGAGAAATAAAGATTCCTTTGAAATAAGATGCCAGACCTATCAAGCAAAGGCCTTACAGACTGAACCCCAAGTACAAGAAGAAAGTTAAGATTGAGTTAGATAGAATGTTGGAAGTAGGAATCATAGAACCAGTTGAAGAATCTGAATGGATTAGCCCTATGGTGGTCCAAGATAAGAAGTTAGGAGAAATCAGAATCTGTGTAGAATCTGAGGAAACTGGATGATGCATGTTTACATGATCCATTTCCTACACCTTTACTGATGAAGTCCTAGATAATGTAGGAGGACAGGAAGTTTATTCATTCACAGATGGATTTTCAGGCTACCACCAAATCATAATTGCTAAGGAGGACAGACATAAGACTATATTTGAAACAAAATGGGGTTCCTTTCAGTACACTGTGATGCCTTTTGGTTTGAATAATGCACCAACAATCTTTTCCAAGGTGGTGGTCGAAGCATTTAAGGAATTTTTACATAAGTTTTTGGAGGCGTACTTTGATGACTGGATTGTTTTTAGTCTACTGAAAGATCATATTGAATGTTTGAGATTAATATTAGATAATTGCAGGCAATGTCAGATTGCCTTGAACTTGAAGAACTGTATTTTCTTTTCACCTTTTGGAATGTTGTTAGGACACATTATGTGTAAGCAGGGATTGTTGGTAGATCCTTCCAAGATTTCTATCATTGTTGATGTACCTCCTCCTACTTTGGTTAGACAGTTGTGTACTGCATTAGGACACACTGTATATTATAGAAAGTTTATTAAGGGTTACACATAGATAACAACACCTATGGAAAAGATATTAAAGAAGGATAGCAAGTTTCAATGGATAGAGGAATGCCAGCAGAGCCTCGACACATTAAAGAAGAAAATGATCACTGTGCCTATTTTGGTTTTTCCAGATTGGAGTAAGGAATTCCATGTTCATGTCGATGCTTCATCCATTGCATTAGGAGTAGTTTTAGCACAACCAAGTGCAAGAGATATTGACCACCCTATAGACTTTTCTAGCAAGAAGCTTTCTACATCTGAAATGAATTATACTATCGCTGAAAGAGAAGGCTTAGCTATGGTATATGCACTGCAGAAGTTTAGAAACTACTTCTTGGTAAAACATTTTAATATGTTCATTGATCATTCTGCATTGAAGTACTTAGTCAACAAGATACTGTTCGGGGGAAGAATATGCGGATGGTTATTATTATTCTAGGAGTATGAATTTGATATTGTGGTCAAGCCAGGAAGAATGAATAAGGGACTTGACCACTTATCCAGGTTAGAAAATGGAGAGGAACCTACCAGTTTGGATGACACACTACCAGATGCACAGTTGTTATCCATCAGAAAAGTTGATGATCACTTTGTTGAGATAGTCCAATTCCTATCCATAGGAATGGCACCTCATGAGTATACAGTTATTCAGAAGAAACAGTTGGTAGTCCACACTGGAGAGTTTCAACTTATAGTTGGACAGTTGTATAAGATGGGACTGGATGAGATCTTAAGAAGATGTGTTAAGGAGTGAGAAAGAACATTGATCCTTGCAGAAGCAGATGAAGGCATCGCAGGAGGACATTGTGTAGGTAAAAGGTTCTTAGAGTTGGCCTCTCGTGACCCACTTTACATAAGGATGCTAAGGAATACTACAGATCTTGCGATGTATGCCAAAGAGTAGGAAAGCCTTTTAGAAGGGATGAGATGCCTTTAGCACCGTAGTTAATTGTACAAGCATTTGATAAATGGGATATTGACTTTGTGGGACCTATAAACCCACCAGGAAAGCACACAAGAGCTCGGTATATCATCACTACTACAAATTATTTGACCAGATGGGCAAAAGAAAGAGCAGTTAAAGATTGTAGTGCAACTACAACTACGTGGTTAATCTTGGAGGATATCATAACCATATTTGGATGCCCGAATATACTTATGAGTGATCAAGGCACACACTTCATTAACAAAACTATTGAAGCCTTGACTCAGGAGTTCAAATTTCACCATCAGAAGAGCACACCATATCACCCACATGCGAATGGTACAGTTGAAGCTTTCAATAAGATTTTGGAGAGACTGATAACTAAGATTTGCAGTATTAACAGGGATGATTAGGATTTGAGAATTCCAATAGTGTTATGGGATTATTGAACCACTTGCAAAATTTGACAACGCAAGCTCCCTTTAAGTTAGTTTATGGCCAAGAAGCAGTGGTATCTATGGAATATTTGGTTCCTAGTTTAATAATTGTAGCATTTATAGGTATGGATGACACCGACGTTGTTCAAGACAAGCTCACACAGTTGATAGAAATAAAGGAAGACAGTTTCATTGCAGGATTTCATCAGCGGGTACAAAAAGAACGAGAAAAGGCTTACCATGATAGACATATCAAGAAGAAAGCATTTAAACAAGGAGATTTGGTACTTTTATATGACAACAAGTTCATGAAGCATCCAATAAATTTTAGGACACATTGGCTTGGGCCATTTGAGGTTGCCTATGTTATAGAAGGTGGAGTTGCATAGTTGAAGACTCTTAATGGAGAATGGAAGGATGGTTTAGTAAATGGGAGCCAGTTGAAGTTGTATTATGACAACCAGCTTCCTCAAAGCTCTCAGTAAAAGAAAAGGAAGAAGGGTCTAGGTACCATGTGCAACTGAAATTGCATACCAGACACAGAAAAGACAGTATGCAGACGATAGGGAGGGACACAATAGAAAGCACAGGCTGCTCCGCGTAGTTTGCAGTTGAAGTAATAAAGAGGGCTCAACCCTATAGTGACTCGGGATGAGTCACATGTGAGTGTTGGGGGCATGTTGGCCCTTGGTCATGTATTAAGGAAGAAAGTGAATATTAAGGAAGAAGAAAGACAAAGTATGAAGTGCGCATAAGGCACAGAAATCGAGGAAGGGTCGAAGTGGTTAAAGAAGCATAAAGGAAGGAACAAGGTGAAGGAAATCAAGTCGTTGAAAGAAAAGATCAAGGAAGAAAAAAAAACAAAGAAGATAGACCATGGACAAGTCAGCAAGTGGAAGAAGACATTAATGGGTGCTTTGGAGCACCTCGTGGAAAAGAAGGAGAAACAGGTCGGCGAAGTCCTTAAAATTAGGATTATGTGGATCTAGGGTTTTGGCAATGAGGATTTAGGGTTTTGGACACCTAGGCTTTGGTCTAGAGTTTTCCGAGGGTCATGGAATGTATAAATAGAGGTCAAGAAGAGTTGAAACAGAGATAAAAGAGTGGTATTGAGATGTAGTAGTGCTATGTTTTAGAGTATTCTTATCTTTCGGGTCTTCAGCTGGGTGCGGATATCTACTCTCCAACTGGGTGCGCGGGGATAGGGAACACAAAGGAAGAGATATAAGGTTCTACAGATGAGTGCACAGATAGAACTATACATTTTCATCTATTTGATCAATAAACAAAGTTCTATGGACATAGCCCTAGGGAGAGGGTTAACCACATAAAATCTTGTTGTTCTATGTGGTTGATGTTGTGTTATTTGCTATCTTTTATTTTTTTATTGCACTATTATTTTCCCTATTGAAGATAAGAAGATATAACTAACTTCGCGAATTTAAGCATGATATTGTTAAGAATCTCTAGGTTATCTTTCATTGTTGTTCTTGAATCATCTTGCATTTCCTCTGGTTGTAGACACTTGTGTCCTGCAACCCCCCTATTTCTACTTTGGGTGAGACTTCATCTTCTTTGCAGGTGTTTCCGTAAGGGCCAATAGTTAGGGTTTGTTGGTTCGTTGTTAGAGTTGAACCCTGGGTCTTCCCTTGTTCCAACATGCAACTATGGTAAACCTTAGCCACAATAAATGTGCATCCCAATTACTTCCATTCTCTTCCTTATTGTTTAAAAAAATGAGGATATTGTAAATTTTATATATATACATATATAAACATAAAACAAATTTAATTTAACGTAATTAACTTACAATCAATATAAAAAAAAAAAATCTATTTTTTTAATTTAATCACTATATTATTAAAAATGCAATTGATTAATTTTTCATTTAATCATTATATTATTAAAAGAACCATACAAATTAATTAAACATTTAAAATTATAAATATATTTATAAATTCAAAAATTAAGGAAATGTTAATATTGATCTTCAATAACATCCTCTTCATCAAGGGATGGCAGGGGTGAGGTGTGGGGAGGGGGGGTATTTATGATATGGGAGGAAACAATATTGGTTATTACACCTGGGGGCTTGGATGTGTTTCAAATAATCTTTCCAAAGTCTATTTTTTGTGGAGGGGTATGTGCAACGTAAAGGAGGAAGGGTTCAAAACTTTAATCATTCTAGGGGATTTGATGTTGGTTATCGAAACCTTGATTGATAAAGAAATGAAAGAGGGAAACATCTTAATCACTCTCATATCAAGGATTAAAAACTCTCCCTTGCTTTGAACATATTTCCTTTTTCCATATAAAAATAGAAGTTAATGGTGAGGAAAATCACTGGGCCAAGGTGGTTTCCTCCCTAAGCCCAAGGTCACTGATAAAAAATGGGGTGTGTGATTATAGCGCCATACCTTAACAAAACCCTGTGTATCTATTTAAATCATATTCATTGTTAATTCATTTCCAGACACATCAAGGGAAGGGCCTTAAGATGCCTCCGTTGTTCACATGTATGGTTCATATGGGACACATTGAGGCTATTCAATGTAACATGTGTGAAATCTTATTGATATGTGGGATTTCATTGGTAATGGGGAGTGATAGAGCCTATATTGCAATGGATTTAATATGTAATTCATAAAATTGGCATGGATCATTTAGAAGAAAGGCTATTCAGGTTTTGAAGTGGCATGAAGGTTCCTAGTGCAGGCTCAACACATCCATAAGTGGATACCATTGCACTCGTGGGTGGTGATCTCGGATGGAGTTTCATCTTCAATGTATGATCCTCCTGTCCTTCACATGTCATATGGGAAAGTGGCGAAGTAGCTCAGTTTTATGGAGGATACGCCCCATATCCTTGATAATAATGGGAGCATCCTCTAGTCATGGGCCATGGCGTTGGGTGGCTATGTTAGTTGTGTCCCCTTCTGGCTGCATTACTTCTTTTCTCTAGCTGTTCATTTCTCTTGTCCCCTGTTCCCCTCCACAACTTCATTTTCACACCCTGTAGTGGGAATTTCCTCCCCCTTATTGATCTAGCATCTTCCGCTCTGGTTTTCCAATTCCTTTGATATGGCTAGGGGAATCTCTTCCAATCGAGGTCGCGGAGGCACCTCACGTAGACCCAAAACCTATCAGACAATTGGCTTAGGTTGATGGATAGTTGGTATGGATTGTTGGTTGTCATCGATGTCAACCATTGGAGAGTAACATTGTAGATTGATTTCAACCCTTAGTGATTGATTTCAGCCCTTGGAGAAAGTCCGGTAGTAAATTCTGGTAGCACAAAGGTTTGGGTAATGGACCCAAGGTTGTTTCATGTATAATGGTATGAGTTTTAAT